>CM052543.1:1818276-1904763 GCA_028533065.1 Trachops cirrhosus | reverse complement strand
GCCATTCTGACTGGCGGGGCTGGGAGTTGTTCTGGGCGGGGAGGCACCGGGACCGTCTGCGTGAGGCGGTCAGTGGGGGAGTGAGCGGTCACCACGGGTTCCAGGAGGGGTTCGGGGTGGAGAAGGAAAGGGGGCGGGGTAGCAGACGGTGCCTTCTCTCCGACCCGGGCCCCTCCCTCTCCTGCCCATTACTGTCCTCGGCCCCAGCTTCTCTGTCTGCAAAGCGGGCCAGTCACTCCTGCCTCGCACGCAGCCGGGGAGGCCGAGGGAGACATCCCTGGCGGGACTGTGTGTCCTGCAGGCGCCGCACCAGCAGGGCGGCGCCTCGATGGAAAAAGCGTGTTTTCCACCAGCATCTCACTCTGCCTGGTAGCAGCCCTGAGAGGCAGGTGTCCGGCTGCTTTCCGCTGACGAGGGAGGAGAGGGCGCCCCACCCACGGAGGGCAGAGCTCAGTCCACACCCGGCATCCAGCTGCCTGCAGTCCCCTGGTGCCCGAGCCACGGGCCGCTGAGGGTCTGCAGGGCCCCCCCCCGCCCCGCTGCACTCGGCATGGGCTCTGGCGGGAGCCACTGGACCACAGAGCCACCAGGGGCGTCACCTGAGCCCTCGAGACTCCGGCTGGGAGAACGGCCGGGTTCGGGGGCTCTGGGTCACCACGCGACAAGGCAGAGTGGCTCTGTGCGACCAGAGACAGGACGCACTTGGGAGGCTGCACAATTGTCGTGAAGTGGAACAGAAATGAACTTCGATCCTGGAGCAGATTCCAGTCCGGGAGGGGAGGGCCGGCGCTCTGAGAGGGCTGGTCCCAGGCAAGCACGGTGGCTCGTGTGCCTACTGCAGTCTGAACTTGGCCTGGGCCGGAGACGCAGCCCAGCTCTGGGGAAGCCTTGGCCCTGTCTCCTCTCCCGGCCCCTCCCCCGCCATTCCCCCGGGAACCTCCCAGCGCACAGCAGATGCAAGGGGGCGGGGAGGGGCAGCGGGCGCCGGGCAGAAACCAAGCCTTACAACTGTCCGGGCACCTCGATCACCCCTCTGTTGTTCCATCCGAGCTGGTGACAGGGTGTCGAAGGGTGTCGAGTCAAGAGAGACCGTGATGGTCAAGAGCATCCGTGATGCTGGCCCCCGGGGAGCCTGCTGGGGGTGTGGCCCGCGCGAAGGTGAGCCTGCTTCCTGACAGCAGTGGTCGCTGCAGCGGGGGGCCTCGAGGTGCGAGTGGTGGGGGCTGAGCTGGCAAGGGTGCGGGTCTCCTCGTTCCCATCACTCAGCTGTGCCACGCGGGGCCCTGGGGCTCTGTCCTCCGGCCCCAGCACACTCCTGGCCCCTCTGCTTCCCATCGTCCCCCGGCGCCTCCCACCTGCCACGCCAGCTGCTCGTGACCATCAGCTCAAAGCGGGGAGACCGGCCGCTGCCCCAGTCTGGGGCGGAGCCGGCTGGGTGACGCCCTGCGTCCCGTCACCCTCTGAGACCTCCCATCCTGGTGGTGATAAACAGGCCTCCCCGCTGACCCCGGCTGACTGGTAAGCCCCTCCCCGTCTCTGGGCCTTAGTGTCCCCCGCTGTATGACGCGGGTCCTGGCGGTCAGCTCCACGGCAGACTCTGTCCATGACACCCATTCCTGTCTCCTCCCCCCACGACGGACACCCAGACTGTCCCTTGGGCACAGGGGCAGTGGACCCGGCCAGAAAAGCCCTTTTCTCAGCCTGCCCTCGCTGCTGGGAGCGGCCGCAGAAACCCCTCGCTTGCTAATGGGGCGCCGGGAGGACCCCCCGAGGGGCTCCGGAACGTTCCCTGGGAGACGGGCCCAGCCCGCCCCCTGCCCCACCCCTGCTGGACCTGCCAGGGCGGAACGGGAGTGGTGGGACCCCGAGGCGACCCCACGCGGGGGACGCCAGGCACCAGGACGCCAGGAGGGTCCCGGAGCTGCGGCGTCGCCCTGGGTCTCTGCCGCCCGGGAACCACGCAGCCCCTCCCACCACGAAGCCGCGGAGGTGTGTGCTGGCCGCTGGAGGAATCCCTAGGGGGTCCGAGCGCTGGAAAGGGGTGACGATAACTGCAGGGTCAGTGGCTTTACCTGCCGCGGTCACCTGCCCTGTGAGGGGCCTGGTGGCTGGGCTGGCTGCTGTGTGCATTTTATGGACGGTACGCAAAGATGGGGAGCACCTCACCCCAATTTGGGAGGGGCTTTTGTGAATTCGGGCAAAGGTGGCAGTTCTGAGTGAAACAAGCCGGAGGCCAAAGGTCGCAGAGCGCGGGGTTCCATGTATATTGGGGTTCCATTTATATCGGGGTTCTGCTTCCATGAAGACAGCAGGCGGGCGGCTGCCGGCGGCTGCGGGGCTGGCGCTGTGGTGCCGGATCTTGGGTCCGGGCCCCCCTCGGGGAGGAGGCCAGGCCCCGGAACCCACAGAGCAGTGGCCGCCGCAGCCTGTGCGGTGCTGCAAGCAGAGGGCCTCCTGGCCACCGCGCCTGGGGCAGGGCAGGGCCCGGCCTGTCGTTCCCGCCCCGTGCGCGCTGGGCCCTGGGGCCACTCCGGCAGGGAGTGGGGTGGTTCAGGGGCCGGGACTCCAGGACCTCACTGGGGGCCCAGGGGTGGGGGTGCGTGGGACTGACAGCTGAGCCGTGACTGGGCCGGAGGTGACGGTGGGGCCTGAGGAGACCAGCAGGACGGGACTCGGGAGGGGCCTGAGCCTGGACGTGTGGCCATCATGCATTTTTGCCCCCACCTGGCTGAGTGGGGGCCTGGGCTGGGAGCAAGAGAAAGAGGGGCCACCCCAAAGGGCTGACCCTGACCGCACAGGTGCCCTCAGGTCAGAGGACAGGCGGCAGAGGGCAGGCTGGGCCCGGACAGCGCCCCGGGGGGCCAAGGCCAAGGCTGGAGCAGGCAGCGCACGGGAGGGGCCGCGTCCTGGGCTGCTCGGACGGCGGGGGGAGCAGCGATGGGCCAGGGTGCAAAGCCGGTGTCTCAGGGCCCCTCGGCCTGGCTGGCCCGGCTCTGTCCTCTGTCCCGTCACTTCCCCCCGCCCCCTGCCGGGTGACCAGGCTCTCACTCCCTGGTGGCCCTGCCCCACGTCCCAGACCCTCACGACATGGTTTTTTTGCTTTATTATTGTGGATTTAATAAAAACCTCACCAGTTCCTCAGGCAGACAAATATTGAAATTTGCAAGTTTAAGCAAAGAGGATGTAGTACGTCGCGTTGTGTCCCCTGAAGTTGAGGCCCGCCCTGACCCTCAGGAGGTGGCCTGATTTGGAAACAGGGTCGTGCAGAGGTAAGTGGTTAAGGAGGAGTGACAGTGAGGGAGGGGTGGAACCCAATGCCCGCGTCCCTGTGAGAAGGGAAGGGACACAGAGGGCCTGCCACGGGGAGGCGGGGCAGCCAGCAGCCCAGGAGGGTCCGGAGCCGCCGGAGGGGGCGTGGCCTTGCCGGTACCCTGGAGGCTTTTGGACCAGCGCCGTGGGCGAGGAGCCGCACTTGGTGGACTCGGCCACGGCGCTGGGCACACCCGGGCTCACCGAGCGTGGGGGCCAGGCACACCGGGAGCTCCGGGAGGGGGCGGGCCTTCTCACGGGGGCTGGGGACGGGACGGAGCAGGTGCCCCGTTCAGGGGTACGGGCTGCCCCCACCTGGGGGCGGGAGTGGGGGCCACTTCCCGGGGAGGGGACGGGGTTGTAAACAGGCAGGTCCAGGCAGGACGCAGCGGAGTCCTCTGATCTCGCCGGCCTCTCTACCGCCTGGAGCATCCTCACGGCCGGGCCCCCCAGGCCGAGTCTCGGGGGCTGGACCCTTGGGTGGAACTGGGTCCCACCCGGGCTCCTGCTGATCCGACCGCCGTCTGGGCCCCACCGGGAAGACACAGATGAGAACAGGGAAGCAGTTCCCAGAAGCAATTTTTATATTACGTTTCTCAGAATCACACATGGAAGTCGACTAGCTGGATTTCCTGATTTTTGAGAAGAAAAAAGTGCGACTTTGAAGAGGCAGTGTTCACTCTGTTCCGAGAAACGCCACATTCGTACACAGCACATCCTAACGCGATCGGCTCTCCCTCTGATCGGGGTGGGTGGGCAGCCCCCACCCCACACTCCCGGCCCCTCGGGGTCTGACCGGCCATGCGAGTGAGGCTCCTTCCTTTACGCGGTAGAAATCTAAACGTCGATTATTTTAGAGAACCTCTTTTTACAAGAAACACGCGCCCCACCCCCATTTACTCGGGCGCTGCCCGGGGACCCTTGTCTCCCCCCAGGGGCGTGGCACCGTCAGCACCTGGTGCCGTCCCAGCCCCCGGTGCGCCCTCGACAAATACGGCACCTGAGGGTGACTCTGAGAAGCACAGGGCTTCAGGAAAAAGGCGATCAATCCTTCTATTTTTGAAATGTAATGTTGATTTGGAAGGCCAGCGGAAGGGACAGATACAACCAGGGAGAGGACAGAGGAGAAGGGCATTGGGGGCCCAGGGAGCCGGGTCCCAGAGCCGGGGGGCTCCCTCGGAGAGCCTGAGCGGTGGGGGGCGGGCGGGGAGGAAGGGGACGGTCACTGGTGCACGTTGACGGGAGGCCCTGGGGTCCCTAGACCTGGGCACGGCAGGACGGGGCTGCCACTGGGCAAGGAAGGGACACCTGGGCTTCCCAGAATGCCTGCAAGGGACCTGGAAAACCCACGGGCCCATGAGGGGTGGCACGTCAGAGAGAGACACAGAGAGGACCCCGCCCCCGCACAGTGACAGCGCGCTGAGCCCCTGCCCACCGGTGGGGTCGGTGACGCGCCTGCCCCCCCAGAGCGACCCGACGAGGGGAAGGGACGCCGTGAGCACTCGCGTTGCCCGCTCACACAAGCCGGGTCTCAGCGCACACAGGCAGGCGGTTTGTCCCATAAGGGGGCCTCGTGGTGACTGCGGGGACAGCTGAGCACCGTGGGAGGCAGGGCGGAGCGGGGGTCCCCATCTCCCAGCCGCGCCAGGGCCCGGCTGAGTCTGACCCATCGGCGTCGGTGACCTGATCCACGCCTGCAGAGCCTACCTGGAGAGAGACCCCGGGGGGAGGCTCAGCTGTGGTCTCCTGACCTCGGGGGTCCAGCCCGGTCCCCCCCAGGGGGGCCAGGTCTCCGTGCCTCCTGCCGAGGCGAGGCAGGAAGCGCAGGGCACCCCCTGTGCTGTCGGACCTCAAGTCACGAGGCTGCCGGGCTCACCTCTGGGTACAAGAGACCGAAGAACTGGGCAGTGACCTACAAGGAGTAGGACGGCCACGTCTGGGGCCGCCCCGGCCAGCTGACCGGGCAGGACAGGGAGGGGACATGAATGAGGTTGAAAGGAACTCCAGGGACAGATCTGCCGAGTGCCACGCTGGACACAGTCGGAGTCACCCGGTGAAAGGACATTGCTGGGACAGTCGGGGGTGGGGGGACGGGAGGGGTTCGGAGCCCACGGGGCGGGGGGCACCCTGGAGGCTGAGGCAGACACCCCATCCTTCCCAGGAACCGGGACTGAAGGGCTAAGGGGAGGACTCCGCGCCTGGGGGTTACCGAGAAAAAGGAAACCGTGGTGCAGGCAGCGAGGGATCGGCTCCGAGCCGAAGGCGGCTACAGAAAGAACGGACAAACGGGGCCGGACGGGGAAAATGGTGGCGAGTTTCATGTGTCAAAGATGCCTACAAATCAACAATAAAGCAAACAATTCGATTAAAAATGGGCAAAAGCCTTGACACTTCTCCAACGGTCACACACAAACGCCCAGTGAGCCCTGGAGAGCACGCCCAACACCACCAGTCATTATGCAAACGAACCTTAATGAGCTACTGCCTGACGCCGATTAGGTTGGTTACTGTCAAGAGGCAGAAAATAGCGAGGGCTGGCCGGCGAGCGTGTGGCTGGTCCGGCTGGGCGGCTGGGGGCGGGCGGGCTGGGCGGGCGGATTCTCTCTTACAGGAAACCAGCCCAGAAGCCCCGCTGCCTCCTGCCTCGCTCTCGGGAGCAACTGGCAATCGGGCAGCTTCCGGTAGATGCTCTGGCCGGAAAACGCCCTGGGCGTTGTAACTTTGATTTCCTATTCCACTCAGATTTAAATCCCTCCATGCAGTGCAGGAGTGAGGGGGAGGGGACTGTCCAGGGTGGAGGGAGAGAGCGAGACAGTGAAGGACAAAAGCTCCGAGCGGCAGGTGGGGGCGCACTGGGTGGCCGCACGTGAGCTGCTTCTGTGCACAGAGGTGCCGTTCCGTAGATTTGTGGGCACGGCGGCTTCGCCCCTCTCACTGCCGCTGAGGCCACGCCAAGGCGTCCCCTGTCCCCACACCAGCTGAAGGCGGAGGCGGCTGCTGCTGCCTTCACCCCCGGCACGCCCGGGCACCCCTCGCCTCACTTTCTGGGAAACAAGCCACAGAAATGGGGCGCCCCGTTCCTGGACATGCCTGTCCGCGCAGAGTCCTGGGAGGAGGGTGGCGCAGGACCACGCGGGGCCCTAGACCCAGGAGCAAGGCCATCGCTGAGGGCTGGGCCCGCGCCTCGCCACCTGCTCTGTGTTGTTTGAGCGACAAACGCCCGTTTCAGAAAAGTCACATGTCCCTTTGCGCCACCCGGCACCTGCCTCGCCCTCCCAGGTGACCCGCAGCCACGCCGCAGGCGCGGACGCTCCCTGGGGAAGCTCAGACGATGGAGAAGCCACGGGCATTTCCCCAAACTTAGAAAAAAACACACATGTCATCATCCCACCACAGCGACTGCTCCAATCTCAGGCCTGCCCTTTGGGAACGCGTCTGGGGGTGGCCTGGGGCCTGTCCGTCGCCCTCTCTGTCTGTCTGTCTCTCTCTCAGCGTCTTCACAGGATAAAGCCAGACTGAGCACCGGCTACAGGCCAGGTGCCTTCTGTTGCGAGTGAGAAGGACAACGTGGCTTACGGTCCTGCCGGGGGGAGGGCGGACCGAAGATGAGAGGGGAGCGTAAGCTCTGCCCGTGCCGGCCAGCGCTATGGGGGACAGGGACCGGCGAGGGGGCTGGAGATGGGGGGCGCGGCGGGGAGGCCTGGGGGGCTGCTGAGCTGGGCAGGAGCCCGAGGGACGCGTCCGCCAGGAAAGCTCCCCCACCTCTGCCCCCGTCAGCCACCGACGCGGAAAACGTGCTCCGTGGGGACAGGTCCTGGCGCCCAGGGCGCCGTCGATCTGTTTCAGAGCTGCGACTCGCACGGAGCTGGACGGCAGAGCCGTATTTTTCAGAAAGCTTTAAAAAATTGAAAGTTTTTTTCCGAGAACGTGGCTTTCCTTTTTCTAAGACTGTAAAATTAAAAGGCTGTGGCGACGGCCCTGGCCGGTGTGACTCTGTGGACTGAGCGCCGGCCTGCGCACCTCAGTTAGGGGGTCACGGCGACACAGGATACACTAACACAGGGCGGGCCGCCTCAACCACGTGCCCACGTGTCCACGTGCCCCGCTCGGCACGCCGGCCACGTTCACAGGGCCGTGCGGCCGTCACCCGCGTCCTCTCCTGAACTTTCTGTCTTCCCCAGGTGACACTCTGCCCCACGACACACGACCCCCGACCCCTGCCCCTGGCTCCCACCGTCCCCCCTTCTGGTCTGTGGGTCTGACGGCTCTAAGGACCTCTTACGAGCAGGCTCACACGGTGTTGCTTCCCTGTCCCCGAGTGTCACATGTCCTGGTGGCTGGCCCCGGCCCCCTGGGACCCCTGGGGGCAGCGGGGAGACCCCAGGGGGCCCGTCCCAGGGCGGGGCCCACAGCCCCTCCCCCAGGCCACTCCTGCTCCCCCCACTGCTGCTGGCGGGGAAGGAGGCACGCTTCGGAAGGAGTGAGCCCAGGGACAGCCTTCATGGAAGCAAAACCGAGAGGATGGCCCCAGAGTCACGCCAGACTGCGGGCCACCGAGTGCCCGAGGGCCGTGATCACTCGACTCCCGGTCCTGCGTTTATCTGCCAGACCAGAGCCCTCGCCCTGGACCCAGACCTGCACCTGTATCCCGATAAACAAATGGGGAAGGTGACTCTCTGAGG
Organism: Trachops cirrhosus; assembly: GCA_028533065.1. Classification (NCBI taxonomy): domain Eukaryota; kingdom Metazoa; phylum Chordata; class Mammalia; order Chiroptera; family Phyllostomidae; genus Trachops; species Trachops cirrhosus. The sequence goes on along the minus strand of CM052543.1, from coordinate 1,896,772 downwards.
CGACCCCAGCCCAGCCGGGGCGTGGACAAGCATGCAGTCAGTCCCCAGGCCTCAGAGACCGCACCTTGCAGGGGCAGGCCAGCTCTGTCCTGCTGGACGCTGGGACGGTGGCGGTGGCGAGCTCAGGCCGGGGCATGGAGAGCGGGCTGGGGGACGCCCGGCCCCAGGCGCTGCTGGTCACACTGCCTGGCCCCCCGGAAAACGCCACCAAACAAACGCAGGCGGTTGCGTCCAGAGGGCTCATTAAAAAGCCCGTCTGGAAAATTAACTGACAAATAACATTTCTCCTGGAGCAGATGAGGCTCGGCCACACACGGGACTGGAGACCAGTCACGGCCGACCGCGCACGGGGCCGAGGGGCCGGATGCCGCCTAAACGGCAGGGCCGCGGCGTGCGCGTCTGCCGCCAGCCCCCGGCCTGAGTCGCCGAGTGCTCAGTGCCCGGCACGTCCCAGTCTCGCCTCCCGCCAGGAAGAGGCCGCGGAGACCTCGGGCAGCAGGGGCCAGGGGAGCTGGCGGGGCTGGGCCCGGCACCAGGCAGCCCGGCTCCCAGCCAGCCCTCGGGGCCACCTGCCCCGCGCCGGGAGAACGCGCCGTGTCCGGGAGCTGCGGCCCCAGGGCCAGACTCGGGTTTGAGTCCAGCCTGGCCGTCCCCCTCAAGGCCATCACTCTCGCCAAGGCGTGGCTGCCTCGAGGGAGGAAGGGCACTCCTGTCACCCCCGGTGGGGCTGGTGAGGGCGGGAGGAGGTCCTGCCACACAGCAGGTGCTCAGCAAGGGGCAGCGCTCAGTGGACCCCCAGCAACTCGCCCGCCGGGGGCCGGCGGTTCCGGTCTCCCGAGCTGCGGCGGGCCGCCCCAAACCTGTGCCCTTCAGCGTGACTGGCTGTCCCCTCCCCACCTGTCCCCGAGGTGCGTAAGGACGAGTCTCACTCCCTCACCCTGCCCCGCAGGTCCAAGGTCCCAGGAGCTCGGGTCCCAAGCATTCTGCTGTGGCCTGGGTGTTAGCGTCTCCTCCCAGTTCTCGTGTAGAAGCCCTAACCCCTCGGCGTGACGGTGGGAGGGCGCGGGGCCTGGGGGAGGCCGTCAGGGTTGGACGAGGTCATGGGGGCGGGGCCCGAGATGGGTTAGTGCCCTGAGAGAGGGAGACGCCAGAGCTCCCTCCCTGCCCTGCGAGGGCTCGGCAGGAAGGGGCCGCGTGCAGGAAGGGGCTGTCTCCGGGCACCTGCCGGAGCTGGCTCCGCCCTCTCGGCCCCGCCTCCAGGACTGTGAGAGATTAACGCCTGGTGGTTCGTACACCCCCGCCCCAGTCTGTGCTAACTTGTTACAGCAGCTTGTAAGGCTAAGACACACGCCAGCCACAGCGAGTGTGGGCCCCCAAGCCAAGGTGCCCGATCAGACTCCGCACCCTCAAAATCAGTGCTGTGACCCCAGGGCATGTGTCCTCATGGGCGCGGTCCCCACCTGTCCCCCCGCTCATGTTCTCTCCTTCCCTCGCTTTGAAAATACCGCCAGAGCAAACGCTGCGTGTGACGCTGCCCAGGCCCCCCGAGCGCGGGGCCCCGGGGCCTGGGGGCGCTACCTCCACGCTCTCCGGGAGGAAGGACCCGGTGTGATTCTGTTTCCCCAGCCGCTCACGAGCTCGGGGCCTCACCTGACTCAAGCTAAGTCCGGACCCGCCGCACCTACACCCTAGCCCGCGGGGCCCAGCCGTGCCTGAAGGACTTCCGAAAGGGCCACGGTGCAGACACCGAAGGGTGCGTGGCCTGTCCGGGCTGCAAGGGGACTGCTGGCTCCTGAAAGGGGTCCAGCCTAAAGCACCGAGCGACTTCATTCGGGAGCCCCGCATTTTACGCCCATGTCCACGGGAGCCTCGGGGTCTCTCGAACCCGGCCTCTGCCCCCCGCCTGCCCCCACCCCACCTCTGCCCAAGCTGCTCCCCTCAGTTTCTCTGGAGGAGCCGACTCCCCCTCCTCTAGGATCTGCTTCTCGAAAGACAGTGAAAGGGCAAGACTCCCGCTACTGTGCTGGGAGTCACCCATGAGCTGGGAAGCGGCCAGAGGGGGGCGGGCAGGTGGGAAGCAACCGTCTCACCCCCTGACTGAGGGGACGGACGGACGGATGGACGGATGGGGGCCGCACGGATGGCTGCCTGACGTTCCACGTGTCCCTAGGAGCAAGGGCTTCGCACAGCACCCAGGACGGCTGTGACGCGGCAGCTCAGGGCCCCCACCTGGATTCCTGGACGCTCCACGACCTTCTGTGAAACCCGAGGGAGCCTTCAGGCCCCCCAGGAGACGCCGCGGCACACGGAGCCTGAGCCCCCAAGGGACCCAGAGGCCCATTTCCGTTGCAGGGATGATGCTCCGGGTGGGAACTGTGGCCCAGAGATCGGAGACAGAACAGGGACAGTGTGGCCCCAGAATACCAGACACTTACGCCCAGGCCCCGGGCGGGGGGAGCCATGTGACCTCATGACCCTGCTTGTCCAAGGGACCAGGTCTGGAGGCCCCGCAGAGCATGAGATTGAGGGTCTCTGCCCAGCCCGTCCCCGTGCCGGTCCCCGGGCCTGCGGGAATGAGAGAGCCCGGAGCCCCCGGGCGGCCAGCAGAGCGTGGCTGTCTGCTGCACGTGCCCCCACGCCATCTGTCTTACCCCCGCCACCGGCACTCAGCCTGCCTCTGGGAGTCAGTCCACCCCACCCTCCGTCCCTGTGGCCTCTGGGGAGGCCGGGACCTGGCCTGGCCAGCCAGCACTTTCCACTGGCGTGGCCACTCATGGGCTCAGGGGGGGACGTGTCACCCAAGGCAGGCCAACGAGATGCCGTCTCCCGGCTGGGGTTCCCCAATCGGCAGGACGAGGACCCGGAGCTGATGGAGACTGTCCTCCCCCTCTGGGGAGAGAAGCTACTTGAGAACGAAGCTGACACAGAGGAAGCCAGAGCTGGGGCATGTGTGACACCCTGCGGACATTGTCCAGCACCTGGATCCAGCCAGGCCTGAAGGCAAACATCTCTGGGATTTCAGTTGCCCCAATCAATAAATTCCTTCTTCGTGTTCAGCCCGTTTGAACTGAGTTGTCCGTTGTACAAAGAGTTCTGCAACAACACAGTTGGGGAGCACAGAAGAGATGGGCCTTGCTTTGTTTCCATCCTGAACCACCATCCCTTGGTGCTGAAAGGCCCTGTTTCCCTCACCTCCTCCAGGAAGTCCACCAAGAATCCTCTAATCAGTTACGACCTCCATCTTTTAGGAAACCTCAGCCTGCTTACTCAGTGCCTCCCCTAAGCTCTGAACTATTTCGTAGTCTCCACCCGGGCCTCCGGGCAGGGCGTTAGGACACGCCTTGGACAGACAGATGTGGCTGGGACACTGCGGCCCAAGTCCAAGCTCTGGCTTCGAGCCCAGCCCCATCGTGAGAACCGTGTGAGCCTCAGCTTCCTCGTCTACACAGTGGGGATATCAGCAGAACCAACCTCCCGGTGCTGCAGGTGTGTGAAACCAGACCTCCCCGTGACGTGACCTGCCCCGTGCCCACACACGCCGAGCATCCCGTCTGGGCCCATGACGTTGACTCACAGCACACGTGTGTTCTGGGCCACTGGCTGGGAGTCCTGGCGTGTGGGCAGATGGCTCCCCCTGCTCTTGGCACCCCCTGGACAGTCCCCACTGCCCTTCCCGGGTGCTCTCACCCAGGCCGCATTCATCGGAGGGTCCCTCCCAGCTCTGGCCCTCTTGGCAGGTGACCCACCAATGACCTCCGAGAAGTCAGCCACCAAGAACCCAGGCATCTGCCTGTCCTCACGTCCCATCTTCGCCGTCCTCACCACCCCCACCAGCGGCCCCCTGGGTCCTCCAGCCCGGGTCCCCCTTGGCTCCATCATCTCCAGTCTCAGCCCCTCCCACAGCCGTTCAAGTTCGGAGTCCACAGGCCCAGGTGCCCCTTACTGGAAACCCCGCTGAAGCTGCTCCCATCTGACCGTCCTGCCTTCCTTTGCTGCTGAACTCCCCGGACGTGCTGTCTCCCCCTCCTGTCCCCGTGTCCACAGTCGACCTGCCAGGATATCCCGCGTTCATCTCAGAGCGCCTGGCTGGGAGCGTCCGGTCCCGCTGCCCCAAGGAGGGGAGCGCCCAGTGCACAGACGGGACCACCGAGGCCCCCACAGGGCCAGGGCCAAGGTCTCCTGCCGTGTGCTCGGGAAGGGGCCGCTGTGAGCCGTTCAAGCTCGTGAGCAGGCTGGGGTGACGCCACAGCCCTGGGAGATGTCCCCCCACCCCCCACTTCTCAAGGCCCCGCCTCGGGCAAGACACTCTGCGTGGATGCCTCCTTTCCTGCGCACGCCAGCCCGGGGGGCGGGTCCGCTGCCTCCCCCAGCCGGAAGCTCCCCCTGCCCGCCCACCTGCCGGCCCACCGCGGTCCCTCCCTGGGCCCCCTTCACTCTGTCCTCACTCCGGGTCACACGGTGGGGCCGTTCAGTGTGGGCTTCGAAGCAGCCGCCTGCCTGGGGCCTGGCCCGGCTCTGCCACCCCCTTGCTCGTGTCTGCGAGCTAGTGAGCCCCCCCGACCCCGTGCCTCAGTCTCCTCGTGCAGAACAAGGAGCCGGCTGAAAAACCCACACTCAACCGAGCGTGGAGTCAGTTTGAGCCCGTGACACCCTGAAAATGGTGCCTGGCAAGCAGGACGTGCTCAGGAAGGCCAGTGTCTCCCGAGGTCACTGTCACCGCCAGGTCGGCGTGGTCCGCAGGCCGCACCTGTGTCCAGCAGTCAAAGCGCCGGTGGGTCTGAGCTCCGTCTCCAGACCCGGGGCTGGCCCCCTCCATTGCGCTCCTCCTGCCTCCGCCAGGCTGAGCGAAGACACAGGCGTCCACTAACTGAGAGCTGCGTGGACACCGGCCGATCTGCCCCCAGGCCGGGCCAGCGGTTTAGATACGCACAGAATGACATTCGACCCGGCGAGCCCACTCCAGGTACACGCACCCGGAAATTACCGAAAGCGGGACCCGGACAAACATCGGTACCCAGTGCTCCCAGGGCACGACTCACAATCGCCAGAAGCCAGAAGCAGCCCAGGTGTCCCTCCACCGAAGGACGGACGGTTTATCCGTGCCGTGGGACTAGTCCTCGAGCGAAGCTCTCTGAACAGGGTGCTGGGGAAGGAGGCCGGCGACAGGATCCCATGGACGTGAGAGGTCCAGGCTGGGTGGACCCGGAAAGCAGACTTTCTTTGTGGGGGGGGAGTGGGAAGGCCCCGGAAGTAGACGGGGAAGGGAGGGGGTGGAGGCACAGCCCTGTGAATACCCCAAGCGCCCTGGACCCCACACTTCAAAGTGCTAAGTTTCACGGTCCTCTGACCATAGAATGGTCCTCTGGACCCCTGACTGGTCCTCCGGCCGCTCTGCGCTCCCTGGCGCACCTGCACGGACGCGACCTGCCCCGACCCCGACGAGGTAACACTAACGTGGGAACCGGTCAGCGGGCGTGTCGGGGGCAGAGGTCACTCCCTGCAACTTCCTGAGGGGAGGGGTGCCCATGGCCCGATAAACTCGAGGCTGGAGTGGGCACGGGACGAAAACCCCAGAACTTGCCACGGAAGGGCCAGCTCCTGCTGGTTCTCTCTAGAGCGAGTCCGACAAGCTCCTCCGTGTCCTGGCCCCGACGGAAGGGCACGGAAGGTTCCAGCGTGGGCTCTCAGGGCCAGACTTGCGAACACAGCTCACCCTGGACTGAAGGTCACGGCCCGGGCGCCCGCCCTGGGCTGCACTCTGTCTGTTCTCCTGGGTGCTGGGGCGACCAGGGCACGAGGGGCTCAGGTTCCGGAACGAGAGACTCTCAGCCAACAAGCACCTGTTCCGTGAACTCGACACGTGGGCACGCGGAGGAGAGAAGCGCCCCGCGGTGGGGGCCTGTGCTCTGGGCGGGCCACACTGTTCAGGGAGGCGGTGAGGGACGGCCCCGGAAAAGGCGCGCAGAGACCCGACATCGGGGGCCAGTGTGAGCGCGGGGCCGAGTGCCCCAGGTGGAGGGAAGGACGTGCGTGGGCTGGTGGCGGAGACCCGCCTGGGTCAGCCCGGAGCCAGAGCCCTCGGGTCCTGGGGCGACGGCCGGGACTGGAGTTTCAGGAAGGGCGATGATGGGAAAGTGTCCCCGGAGCTGCCAGTGCAGCTGGACTTCGGAGGCGGGAGAGGAACCCGGGACACGGCCCAGGCAGGGGCCAGACGCTGCGGCGACTTCTCATCCTACGACGGGCGTGAGCATGGGGACGGGAGGGCAGTGGGCTTGTTACAACAGGTGGTGCCCAAACGGTCAGGCCCGCGCTGGAAACACAGCAGGCTGGCGTGCGGAAGGGCGTCCTGGCCAGCGGCCTTGCTCGGGAGAAGTCCAGATGCTATGTCCCGGCACAGCCCTGCCCGGGCCCAGCGAGCACCTCCAGGTCCCTGCAGCCTGCACCGGGAGGTGGCCACGGGTGGGGGCTGTTTCCTGGCTGGGTCATGGGCAGGTCATGGCCCCTCCACTTCCCTCTCCTGGCCCGTGCTGGGAGCTGGGGAGGCCGGCTCACGCGGCTCACGTCGGACCTCACTATGGAGGGTCCCGGGCAGTGAGACCCCGCGTCGGGTGAGCGGGGTGGCCCAGCCTGGCTGGGAAGGCTCTCCATCCCCCCCGACGAGCTAACAAGCACAGCGACAACAACAGGAATGCTGCCTCTAGCACGACTACCTAGTCACGCCCGACCCTTTCCGCCTGCCTTGCGTAGAGACTCACTCAGCCCTCACGGAGCTCCGCATGATAGCAGCTCTTCCCATTCCCGCTTTGCTGGCGAGGAGACCAAGGCACAGAGGGGTTGTGTAACTCACCCAGGGCCACACGGCTTGGAGGTGGGGGAGCTGGACTGGACTCAGGGGGGCTGCCACCTGGGACTGTGCTTTTAAGCCCTGTTCTAAGCTCTAACCTGCTTCTCGAGAGCAGAGGCCAAATCTGGTCTCTGCCTCCACCTCCCTTCTCTAGCAGGGCCCCAGCCTGGTGACGGGCAGGCCACGGAGTCCCTGCTAAAACACCGGAGGTGGCTTGCCTCCAGGGACAGAGTGAGGCCCTACCACTTAACTCGGCATTCAAGGCCTCCCCCCACCCCTGACCTGGAGGCCCCAGACTCTTCATTCTGCCGGAACTCCTGGTGTTTTCCACACGTTCCTGCCTCGGAGCCCTTATCTGGGCTGTGCCCTCTGCCTGTGGTACCTTCCGTCATTACAAAGTGCCTGTCATGCGCTTGGCTCTGGCTGGCCCTTATCTCTTGGAGCTTTCAGGAAAGGCAGCGACAGTGACAGGCGCTGTGAGTGGGTGTCCCGAGGAACTGTTGAGCAGGCATCCCTGCAGAGGGGCCACTGAGCAGAGATCTGAGGGTGAGCTGGAGTTTCTCCAGGAGAGGAGGAAGGGGAGAGAGAGAAGTGTGGGCAAGTCCCAGGGGGTGGGAGGAGGTGTGGCACATTCAGGGGACCAGGGAGAGAGGGCCAGGGCCAGGGCCCAGCTGTCTCCGCCCAGGCCAGGCACGTAGGCTACTTCCCCCACCTGTCCAGTCCAAATAACCAGTCCCTCCCTCCGTGTCCCAGACCTGAGTCCCAACAGAGGTTTATGAGCCTCTTCCATCTCTGTGATCCCCAGCCCCACCCACAAGGATGGGCACAGAGGAGGGGCACTGAACCTGTGTTAAGTGAAACCGCAGCTTCCCAGTGAGGGGAAGTGGAAAATTTGCTGGTGGCCGTTTGGTCTCTTGCTACCAAAGCAAGGAGAGCGTTCTCAGAGCCGTGCGGTGCCAGGCAGCTCCGGGGTCCTCCACGCCCCCGCCCCCGCCCTTCTCACTGCAAATGTGCTTATTGCTGGTACATGCACGCCCTCGTTACCAGGACTGACAAACTCCATCAATTCAAAGAGCCTACGGGGCATTTAGCACAGGCCTTCCTTCAGTTCATTTGCCAACCTAACCGCTTGTATCATGAAACTCCCCACAGAAGGGCGCCGCAGACAGAGACAAATCAATGCTAACGAGAGCCTGCTGAGTGCGCTGGGAAGGAGGGAGGGAGGGAGGCAGGGGGAGCGGGCCCGGGGGGCTCCTTTCAGGGGAGCCAAGAGGCGCACCAGAAATCTCTGAGTGGAGGCTCCCCCTGTGGGGCTGTTGGCTCCCCATGCCTCTTTTAGTCCTCGCCCTGCGTGGACTGGGGCTGGTCTACAATTCTTTCGGGTCGAAGAAGACAATTCAAAGGTTACATCTCAGTGAGTCGGGACTTACCTGGGGCATCAGTCAGACCCAAGCTTTGGAGGAAGCCTAGATTCAGATCTCCCTGGAGAGCCCTGGGAGGCGACCCAGTCTCTGCTTCATCACGTGAAACACGGGCGTGAGACACACACTACCCGGCTCTGCCCTTCACGCACGTTCTGGGGCTCCTGTGTGAATCAGGCACGGGGACCGGATGAGCAGACTCTGCAGCATGTGGGGGGCAGGCATTGTGGGGAGGCAGGCCAATGGTAAGGCCACACGGGAGCTGATTCTGAGGGCGAAGGAAGTGCACAACCAGAGTGTCAGAGCGAAGGGGCCTGAGGAGGTCTCCCGAGAAGGTGACATGAGTTGAGACCTCCACGATGAGGTAGAGGTGGGCTTAGAGCACAAGACCCCCTTCACAGAAGAGACTTCTCACCAAGCAGACAAACACACTCACTGAATGCTAAGCTTCCTCTGGCCCAGGAAGGCCAAAGACACAGGACCCAGGGATGGAAGGTGAGGGCAATGAGAGAGGAGCAGTGCTGAAGACTCCTTCTCGGGGGGTGGGGGTGGGGGTGTTGGGGGAGGCTGCCTCTCCCAGCTCTCAGGCTCAGCACGGCGGAGAGCTCCCAGAGCTCGGAGGGAGCCAGCACGGCGCAGACTCCCGACGAGAGTCAGCACCACGGACAGCTCTAACGCAGAGCCAGATTTAGCACCGTGGACAGGGGAGCGCGGACTCCAAAAGAGATCAACACCCTGGGGGGAGGTCCGGAACTTGGGAGAGAGTCAGCACCACGCAGATTCCTGGAGAGGTTCAGCACCGCGGAGAGCTCCAACCCAGGGCAGGGATCAGCACCGCGGACAGGGGTGTGGATTCCCGCCCCCATCAGCACCCTGGAGAGGGCCAGCCACACACAGCGCCCCCCTTGTACCGACCCCTGCCACTGAGCAGCCGCACAAGGTTGCATCTACTTAAACTGACCTTCCAGCCCCTCCCTGGACTGGCCCCAGTTACCCCAGCTCCACAACATCTGACCACTCCCCAAATCCACCCAGAACTTTCCCAACCCACTAAGTTTTCCCTGGTGCTCCCCCTCCTCAGTTCTGCCTAGAGAAGCCTGACTTGTTCTAGTCCTCAAAGTGTGGTGCCAACGCTGTCTCTTCATGATGCCCCTCCTCTGGTTTATCTTGGGGCCGTGCGCAGGCTCCCCCCAGACTGCGTGCTCCCCGAGGAGGCGTGTCTGATTCGCGCGCACACCAGCCCTGCACATGGTGAGCACCACACGTGTGCTTCAGACATGAATGAACGAAGCTGCAAAAAAGGACTTGTGCAATTGCTACCGACGGCTGAGACCCCCTCTGCCAGGAACCATGCTGCGTGCGTCACACACACTGTCATTTACAGTTTAAGAAACTGAGGCCAAGAGACGAGGGCTTTTCCCACATTCACACAGTTGAGAAGCGGCAGAGCCTGGACTCAACCCCAGATCACACCGCACAGCCTGTGCCCTTGACCGAGGCTCTCCTCCGTCTCTCTCCAAGCCGGTGCCCTGCCATCTGCCAGCCCCACGGAGCAGCCGTAAGCACAGCAGCCACGGTCCCCTGAAGTGATTCGGACTTTTTTTTAGCCTGAAATTGAAATCACTGATGCTTCAAATTAGAACCCCAAAACGAACGAGCCAAGACTTCAGATCTGCAATCGCTCAGCCGCCTGTCTCCACCTTCTCAGCAGGATTCTGAGCTGCGCTTCAGCCTGGACCACCTGTTCCCAGTCAACATGGAGAGTGAAGCGAACCGCTCCCTGGGCTCCTGCGGGGCTCCGGCTACGTGCGGGTGAGGGGTCCGGCCTCCCAGCTGCCAGGGGTGGCTCCCCCAGAGCAGTGGCCCCTTTGCAGACCGAACGCTGCCAGCCCGGGAAGGCCAAGGCCGCAGCCGGCACTCTGCCCCGAGCGCTGGCATTATCTGGAGGCAAACACAAGCAGCTGAGCTCATTTGTGCTGACTTTTATTTGCTCCTAAAGGAATGTTTGTCAACCGTCACTGACAATTTGGCTGGAAGCTCTGACCTCAGCAAAGGCTGGGCAGGGGGACAGGGAGGCAGGTGGGGATGGCCGCAGCCCCTCCGCCTGTGCTGATGGGGCCGAGGAGCTGGAGTGGGAAGCTGACCGGGGGCCCGGCCTTTGCCAAAGCCAGCACAGTGGGAAGGCACAGAGCTTTGGAACACAGCAGTCCACGTGTGGAGGGGCCGGGACGGCCACTGGGTCCTGCCGTCCTTGCTGCGGAACCAGCAAAACCTGACACCCGGAGTATTGGCGTGACTGAAGGCTGAGAACGCGCCATTGTCCTAACCTCCACCCAGCCTCTGCTGGGTTCGGTCTTTACCTTGGTTGTTGAGTAAAATGCCCACTTAAAACGCTGTAAAGAAAATACTAGGAATGTCTGGGGGGAGGGAGTGGGCGGAGTTCGTAGACTGGCCCTGGGGGCTGCCGCCAGTGAGCCATGTGACGAAGCCCCTCACGGTGTCCCGAAAGGCAAGACAGAGGAACTCGAGCTGTGCACCGCGGCCGAGCAGGTGGCCGGAGAGGAAGCCGGCACCGGGGACCACAGGAAGGCTGGGCCTCCGCCCTGGGCTTTGTCACTAGAGGGCAAAACGGGAACCAGGAACAGGAATTCTGAGATTACCTCAAAGCCAGAGGCGTGCCAAAAAAAATGTCGAGCAAGGCAGGGAGTGCCCTTGGAGCGGGGACGAGAGCCAGGTCCGGAGGCACGGCTGCCAGGACGCCGGGGCGGACGGCGCCTGCTGTAGCGGATTGCCCCTCCACGGGGGCGTCCAGGAGCCCGTACTCTTCTGGCTGGAAGTGCCCCAGTGTCCGTGCCCGGCGTGCGGCGGGAGGGCTCCGCGCACGCCATGATAGTGGTGACAGTCGCCTGTCATCATTGTAACTTATCGCAACGGTGCTATTGTTTGTTTAACTAGCCATCACTGGTTTCCTCTTCTGAATCGGGCATCGTTGACGGTGATGAAGAACAAGATGGTGACCGAAGGCCATACTGAGGGAACGGCGACTCTGTGCCCGGCACCGCCAGTTCTCCACCTTCTCCTAAGACCGGGGCCAGCAGCCGCCCACGTGTGAGCTCCCAGAGCTTGGGCACCACACGATGCTTCTCGACTGGCTTAATTCTCACGGCCGCCAAGTGTCCCGGTGGGGACGCCGAGACCGGGATGCACGCGGTGATGCAGAACACACATCGGGTGATCAGAAATGGCCTGGAGTCGCTCTCCTGTGTACCCATGTCACCGGGAAGTGCGGGAGGGGGACCTATCCACGCCGGCCGGGGACAGCCGCTCCCCGCTCCAGCTGGGTGGAGAGTGCGGGTCCAAGGAAGTGCGCACCGGAGCCCGCGTAACCTTTCTCAAGACCCGCTCTCCGGCAGCAGCTGAGAAACGCTTCTTAAGTTCCTCAAACACACGGTCTCCGGGGGAAACGGCAGGGCAATGCCCCGGACGCCCTCGCGCCGCGCAAGCCGAGATGAGAGCCCAGCTCCGGGCGTTTCTGGGGCAAGCACTTAATAGGAGGGAAGAGGACTGGTGATCTCGAGAGCCACTTTGCAAGGGCGAAGGACAGCGCAGCCTGAGCTAATTGCCAGGGAAAACCTACTCGGGGAAGTGGCACGGGAAGGACGCGGGCCACTCCAGGGCTGAGAAAGCCGCCAGAAAGACCGCAGGCGCTCCCGGCGCTGCCGCGGGTGGGGCCGCCGTGGCCCCGGGAAGTTAACGAGCGCCCAGGGAGCGAGCGGGAAGCAAGCAGCAACGCCCCGGCCCCGGAGGCCGGGACCCGCGCGCCCACGTGAGGCAGCTTTCTTCGGAGGAATAATTCTCTGCTTATGTTATTAATACCTGTCAAAAGAATGAGTACCGTCATTCGAGACGATCCAAGGAGTAGAGAAAAGTCTGAAAGAGAGAAAGCAACCCCACGTGATCTCCTCGCCCAGGAGCCGGCACTTCCGTCCCCGCCCTGTTTTCCGTGCTGACTTTAGGGGGCCCTGTAACTCAGGTGGCACTGTACTGTTCGTCCCTTTCGCCTGGCCCGAGGGAGCCGGCCCCCGCAGGTGCGGTGGGCTCCTCGCGGGCGCGATGTGAAACGTTTCCCGGCGACGCCACGGCAGGCGCACGGTGCCCCCTCACCACCTCCCCTCGCCCCACCCCCTCCGTGATGGCCACGCTGTGCGCTCTGCCCGCCCCGTCGGATCACGCTCCAGGAAGCGTCCCTAGAGGTTACGTCCTGGGTCCAGTTCTTGTCACACGCTGTCACATGGATTTCTGAAACGTTTATGGCGGCTTGTTCTTCCGTGTAGCAACATATGAGAGCTGTCACCAGTGACGGGTACAGTAATCGTTTTTTAAAAAGCATGTGCTAATTTGAAAATAAAAACTGGCCCCCTGTCCTTTGTTTTCATTCTTACGCTTTGTGCACTTGCACACCCAGCACATCACAGCCTCTCTCGGGCGCCTCGGAGCCGTGGTGTCGGGGAATCAGACAGCCGGGGCGCGTCCCAGCTTCCCCGCCCGTCTGCTGCCCCCCCAGGCATTAACCGGCCCTGTCTCGGTCTCCTCATCCGCACACGGGGACGGGAGCAGACGCCAGGGTGCAGGGTTATGGTGAGGGTCGGGTGGGGCCGGGCGGTGCCTGGCCCGTCTGCCTGGATTACGACAGCAATGCAAGAAACGCAGCTTCGTCTGCAAAAGGGCGCTTGTGGAAGAAAGACCGTCCTGCTCTGAACACAAGGAGGCGAACAGAGTGCCTGCTTCAACTCTCGGGCCAGAAGGTCGGACGCCGCCACCAGGGTCCGGCCAGCCCGCCCAGGGCCTGCCCGTCGGAGCCCCTGGCCGCATCACGCGGCGTTGCAGAAGCTTGGACGCCCAAGCTCCTGCCTCGCGATCCTGTGTCACAGGTGTGGGCCGGCCACCGGGCCCCTGGTCCTGAGAGGCGGGCGGGACTCTGACGCCCAGCCGGGCTCCCCTGGAGGAGGCCGATGGGCCACTGTCAGTGAGTCCCCGAAAGACATCAAGACATTCCCACCCCCCGTTCCCCCGCAGGACACCCGGAAAGGCTGCCATGCTCGAGCCGTGCGTCCTCCTTAGGACTCGCCAGGAGTGACCTTGCCCACCCCGGCTCGAGGGGCTACGGAGACCTAACCAACGGAATCGCCCAGAAGGAGCAGGAGTCTCTCGGCAAGCTCCTCTCACTAAACCAGTCTGGACCAGCTTTCCTTGAAACCAAAAGGGACACGGGCCTTTGCCACGCCTTGCTGTGGCGTCCCCATCCTTCCACTTGCCGGCAAGGAGAGGGACACTCCCTGACTCGGCTGCCTGCTTCTCCCCCGCCGCGCTGTCACTGTTCCCGGCCTGTCTCTCCGCCCAGCCCCACCGGGTGCCCCTGCTGCCAGTGCCCTGCCCACCCCCAGAGCTCTGTGGGACGCTGTGGCGCCATCAGCCCGACGGCGGGGTTCTGGCACACCGCAGGCATCGGAAACAGCAGGCACTCTCAGCCCGTGAGGCCGCTGCGTTCAAACGACCCTCCTGGGGGATCCCACTCCTTCCCCACCCGAGATCCTGATGACCCACCTCTCCCGGAATTCCCGATCGGAAGAGAGCCTTTTACAAGGAGCTGCACTCAAAGCCTTTGCTTCTTGGCAGCGGGTGGGGAGGGGTCTGGCAACCGAGAAACGATGCCGACAGCAAAGAGCAGACTCCGACTGAAGGCCGGGACAGGGGAGACCGGTGCACTGGACGGTCAGCATCCCGGCAAGGCACGCACGACAAGGTCCTCTGCGCCAGCTCGAGGCCAGCCAGGGGACGACGCCGGGCCCTCTGACAAAGTCCAAGAAGGAAAGATGACGTTCTGCTGAGGCTGAAGACTTTGAAGAGCAAACAGTCACTTCAGATGTGGCCCGTGGCCCCCAAGTTCAAACTCCAGCATGCGTTTTTAAAGAGAAAGTACCCATCTGACCCACTTCAAGTTCCTTTCCAAGAGCAGAGGGAAGGGGAGGCGTGCCAGGGCCATGTGGCCGGGGGGACAAGGACCGCTGGCCCGCCTTGGGGGCAGTTTTTCCCACAGGACCCCGCACGTTGCCAGGAGCTCGGAAACCCCATGGAGTCCGGGGGGTGGCTTCTTGCCAGACCAAGCACACACCTGAGACACATGAATCCATTTCAAATACCCCCTGCAAGGGTGAAGCTTTCCACTAAAAACATACAGAACTGTCTGTTGGAAGAAAAATGCAGCTATAAGGCTATAAGCGATTTTAATATTCCAGAGGCGGAATCTGGTAGCTAGGGAAACCGCTTAGTGCAGACTCTGAGGCTTTGTAATCCGACAGGGAAAGGGGAATTTCTGCACCCCGCCCCGCCCCGGGTAGCCTCGGTCAGGAACCGGGAGGCGCTGGGCTCCAAGGGTCCCGCCCCCGTCCCTGTGGCCTGTGGCCACGGAGGGCCTGCTCCCCCTGCACGTCACCTGTGACATAATAACCAACGGAGCCCTTCTGCGTCTCAGGGCCAGCCTTCCCAGAACCCTGGAGTTCGGAGGTTGCCCAGAACACAGGGCCTGTTCCACAGTGGCCCCTACATTCGCATAGCAGAGGTGAAAACAAGGTCACAGAAGGTGCTTTGGCAGAAGTGTCGAAACTCTCAGTGCCCCTAATTTCCAGGGGGGCTTCTGTCCGACCGGGGGCGTGCCTCTTCCACCCGGCCCAGGCGCACTGAGGCTGTGTCGGCCAACCCCGGGAGCTCTGCGCCTTGGGCCAGCGGTGCGCCCCGCGCCCGGCCCACGGCCCCGCCACATTTGCTCTGCGGACCAGTTTATTACGGAAGCGTTCCGAGGAGCCCACCAACAGGGGATGGGCTGAAATCCGCGGTCACCGTCAATGACTTAGAACCAGCCACAGCTCCGAGAACGCCCGGAGCTCCTGCACCGTACTCTCTCTCTCGCGCCAGCGTACATGCACACACACACACACACACACACACAGAGCACACTTCACAACTGCGTCCTGCAGAGGACGACTCAACCCAGTGTCTGCATTTTCAGGAGGTCACAAGCCGAGGGAACCTGTGAGACCGTCGCTGCGGGGCCGCATCCTGCAGGTGGAACGGACAGAGTCCGGGTGAGCTGTGACGGGCCCGTCACCATCCAGGCCTCGGCCCAGGACGCCCGGGATAAGGGGGAGCACCTTCTCCACGGCGCCCGGCTCTCACCAGGGTGTCTTCCCCCTGGGCTCCCATCACTCTAAGAAACACGAAGGGGATGAGCGAAATCTCAGCTTGTAAAGTGCCCTCGGAAGCGTAGCGGCAATGGCTTCAAGTGACCCTCTCGGCAGGGCCTGGGTCTCCTCCATGGAACAAACAGTGGGTGGCCGACCACCGCGTGGCCGACCGGATGCCACGAACCCACCACTCCACCTGCAGGGGGTCTCACAGCTCGGACGAGACGGGGCTCGAGAGCAGCCGGAGAGGTGCTTTTCCAAGGAACGTGAACTCCAGTGAGGGCCACAGGCACTTAGCCAACCGCCTAAAAATAACTTTTCCAGGGGCAGCATATTCTTTCAATCGTAATATTTCTAAAGAGGAGCACACCCCTTCCGTGTGCGCAAACAAGATCGAAAGTGCAGCCCGCACCCGGGCGCGGGGCTCCGCTGTGCTGGCGACCGGGGCGCCCGCCCGCCCAACGCGGCCACTCCTGGTGAGGTGCTGGCGTCCCCCTTGTTCTGTCCGTGAGGAGGTCTCCCCCTTTCCCTGCCGGCAACAGCTGGCTTCCCAAGCTCCCGAATTTTTTTAGTGCCTGTTCGTCCCTCCACGTCCGCTGCCCTCCCGCCCACGCTCCTTGGTCTCTGGGAGCAGCTTACAAGTCAACAGGGTCTCGGCCACGAACGTGAAACCGCGTGTGGGCCAGAGCCACGGGGCCGTCCCTACCCCCTGCCCCTGTGGCACAAGAACGGGCGATGGCCCCTCTTGGTGTCTGTTCATGCAGCCACACTGAGACCGCCCGCAGAGTCACGCGTGGCCCCGACGTCACGCCGACCACACTTCTCTCCCATCTGCTTCGTGCCCAATGGCCGAGTTCCACAGACATTTCCACCATCCAGACAGCTCTGGGCCGGGCCTCAAAGTGGCCCCAACACACATGTCCACAGCCACTGGAATCCACCAGTGGGTGCACGTAGCCAAGCACCAGTCCACGCCAGGATCCACGAACGCCCGTTTGGGCACAGTGGCCGCGCTGTCCGGACCACGGACGCCGGCCGGCGGAGAGTCGGCGCTCTCCCCAAGCAGAAAGGTACGAACACCGGTGACCCTACCTCAATCAAGAAGTCCCCGGTCCTCAGTCCGGCTTGCCACGCGACCCCACCTTCGTCCACGGACTCCAGGTACTGCAGGGCCGGGAACGCCGGCGTGGGCGTGAACTCCTCAATGGGGGTGTCCGCTGGGGAGGCAAGGACACTCTTTACAAGCCTGGGGGACATTTCCCAGGCCACAGCCCGGGCCCCCACAGGACCCCGACCCTCGGACCCGCGGGCATCCCGTCGGAAGTGGGCGGCCCAGGCCCGCTGTCCCCGGGCTGGGCTTGCTGCACAGAGTCAGGGGTCCGCACCGACCCGAGCCTGGACGCCCACCGCATTCCGGGACCAAGTCACAGCTCCCGGCCCCTCCGCTGACACACGGACGCGCGTGCCCCACAGTCCGTGCCTGTGTGTGCGCGCCTGTCATTTTCTTTAAAAGCGTCGGTGACTAAACATTTTCAGTTCTAAAAATGGAAAAGTTCCCCCCGTAGCCACATGGAGCTCCAGAGGCACCAGGCGAGACTGCACTCCAGGTCTCCGCCTGCACAGGCCGCGGCGAAGGGGCTGCCACTCGGGGCTTGGTCAGAGCGTGCCGCTGGCCCGGTGGGGGCTGCCGCCGTGGGGTCTGCCTCCGCCTCTGCGGCCGCTCTGTGGCCGACGTCCTGGGGGGGCTGGGCCCCCGCCAGCCTGGGCTTCGGGGCCCCACACGGCGGCCGAGGGGAACTCTCGGCCGAGAGACGGACTTTCCTGGGCAGCCAGGAGCAGCCGGGGCTGAGGGTGGGAGGATGGAGACGGCCCTGCGGGGGGAGGGGAGGGGACTCGCACAGGCAGCTGTGGGCTCACACGCGGGGACGGCCCCCGCTTCCTCCTCTCTCTGGACAGACGGCTGTCAGGGGGGCCTCAGCCTTGGCAGCTGGGGGTGCTCCCGGGGGGACGGAGCCCCCCGTCTCGGCACCGAGGCTCAGAGAGGAAAGAAACTTCCCCATGGCTTTCCCACGCTCCCGTGGACAGACGCCTCCTCTCACGGGGAGGCGATGCCATCTTGTTCCTTTTCAGGAGGGGAGCCCTCGAGTCACCACGGTGGAGTGCCCCCCAGAGCCCCCCACCCCAGGCCACGTGACGTGCGAGCTGCCGGCTCGGGCCACGGAGGAAGGGACCATCTTGCCACGCTCCCCTTGCAAAGTCACCTCAGGGGCAGGCACGCGGCAGCCTGCCGCACTTGGAGCCGAAGCCCACTCCCGGCCCGGGGCGGGCTCTGGGTCCCGGAACTCGGAACTCGGGACCGGGTGCTTCTGGGCACCGGAGGCCGGGGGCTGGGGAGGCAGCCAGCAGCGGGCCGGACCCAGCCAGGAAACACAGAGCCGACCCCTGATTCTGAATACGGGTGGGGGGAGGGAGGGAGAGAGCTCGCCCGGGGCGACACGGTGCACGGAGAATCAGCCACATTCCTGAAAGAGGCCCCGTGTTTTGTGAGTGAGGCGCCAGGGCGAAGAACACGGTTGTCTAGCAACCAAGTGCCCCCAGGAAAAAGGCTGCCTTCGGAGCTGGGGAACGTCTCTCTCTCACACACACACACACACACACACACACACACACTCACACACACACAACATGTGAATGCAGCCCGGAGGCTGTGAGCAGCGGCTCCTACCTTTCGCCCCGCGCAGGACGAACCCGAAGCCTTCATTGTCCTTCTTCTGCAGGACCACCGTCTTCTCCTCGATGATGCAGTCACTGTAGACAGAATTCCGGGGATAGCGACCATTATTGTGACCCGTCATCATCACCGCCGCTGCTCCTCCGCCGGGGACGCTCATCATCATAGCCAATTAATCACCCAGCTCGCCGGGTCCAGGCAGCATGGAGGGAGCTAGGCAGCGCAGGGCGCAGGAGGAGCGAGGCGGCTGGGGGGCAGGCGAACGGGATAGGCGGGCACGGATCGACGGGGCTGGGAGGGGGGGCCGGGCAGAGGCAGAGCGGGAGCCAGCGGGAGGAAGGAGTCACGCATGGTGGGGAGGCCTCCGGCGAGGGCTGAGCGGCGGCTCCGGGCGCTGGAGAGCGGGGACGGAGGGCAGCCGGGAGCGGCGGGCGGCGCGGCGCGGCGGAGCCCGGGCCGGATGCGCCTTCCAGGGAGCGAATGGAATCGGCCGGACCAGAAATGAGGCAGCAGTTTTGTTTTTTTTTTCCCTCCCTTCTTCTTCAAGGGGTTTTTTAAAAAATCAAATTCTATTTGCTCCCTGCGTGAGCCAGCGCCGGGAGACGCAGCGACCCCTCCCTCTCCGTCCACGGGAACACGGTGCCCCCACAATCAACCGCGTCACCCCGCGCACGGAAACCGCAGGCGGGCGGAGAGGCGGCCGGGCTCTGCTCGGCGCAGCGGCGCGTGGGGGCCTCCTCGTGGGGGGCGGGTTGCTCTTCCTTTGGGAGACGCTGAGTTTGGGGCCGGGAGAAGGAGCCTCAGGGTCCCCCTTGACAGGCAGGCAGAGCCACGGGGCCGCCTCTTGGCACAGTGGTTTTTTTAAGGGCAAGAAACGCAAAGGTCCAACTTTGACTCAGCCGCCACAGCCTCCCGTCACGGACAGGAGGGGCGCCTGGCCACCGCGTCCACCCCGGAGGCAGCGGGTGCAGGGCAGGAGGGGGCTGCCTGGCGGGGTGGCTGCGAGACCTGGGCCCTCCCCGGCGTCGGGGGCTGCTTCCCTCTAGGGATCTGCTGTCCACCCCCCCTCGAGTAAGTCAGGAGCAGGGCCGCTGTGGAGGGGACGGGCAGGGTGGAGGCCTCCTCCAGGGTCCTCGGGGGCAGGTGTGGGAGGACTGGGTGCAAGGAGGAAGGGCCCGCCCGGAGAGGCCCCTCTGGAAAGGCTGCGGCGAACCCGGAAGGGTCCGGGGCCCCCGTCTGGGAGGGAGTGGCTGGGGCGCAGAGAGCCGCATGCTGACGGGCTTCGAGCCCCAGGCAGCTGAAGGTCAGCCTTGCCCCGAGCTCCATGTGCTGCCTGGGGGAAGCACTCGGCCCCCGTACACAGCCCCCCCGGGGGAGCAGCGCGGCCAAGCCGGACAGGTGGCTCCCGGAGGACGGGTGATGGGCGGCAGCCGAGAGCTTCCCTCACACGGGGCGGCAGGGGAGTTTTGCAGAGGTTGGGGGCGCGGCTGGAGAGCACAGGTGTGTCCTGACCCCTCTGAGCACCAGCCCAGGGGAGTCCTGCCTTCCAGGGAAGGGTGGGCAGAGTGGGGACACACACACCTTGACACCTGGTGGACCGTGCAATCCCGGACGACCGGCCCGGGGAGGCCTCAAAACTCGGGAGTGGGGTTCAGCCTGAAGCACGGTCAGCAGCCTGGAGCCGAGGAGCCCCTGGGTGGGGGGTCCTGTCACCAGCCTGCCCCCCGCTGAGTAAGGGACAGGCTCTCTCAGCCTTGGTTTCCCCTCACACTACGAGGCGGCAAGAACAGACCACAGGCCTCCCGGGATTCTGGTGAGGGCGGGTGGGTCGATACCCACAGCGGTGTGGTGGACCGGTGAGCCCCGGGGAGCCGTTCTTGTGACTACCGCCAGGAACCTCGGCGGCTGGGTGGTGAGCCAGACCCAGAACCATGGGAGCTGGGGGGCTGGGGGGGCAGGGCTCAGGGGTGAGCAGACCCCTCCCCGGCCCTCCACCCCCCTCCCCACTGCCGCACCAACTGGAACACAGATGGGAACCGCCTCCTGTGTCCACCCCTGGCCCCTCATCTGGGGAAGGCTCTCCGGGGGCCCTGGCCACTGAAGCCACGGCCGTCTGCTCCTAGCCTCCCTGTAGGAGTGGCCGCTGGCACGCAGCCCAGACGCCCAGGACACACGAGGCTGCTCAGAGGGTCCCGGGCCCCGTTCTCCCTGCAGACACGCCCCCAACACCGGCCTCTGCCCGGCACTCAGGTGAACTTATTCCAGGCTCCAGGTGCACGGCCAACTCCACCCCCAGGACCAGATGCTGCCCGGCCCCGCCACGGGCTTTGCGTGCACGCAGACCACCCCCACGTCCCCCACCAGCTGCCCCCCACCCCGCCCTGTCGCAGCAGGGACAGGTCAGGACAATGCAGCTGGGTGCCGGCTGCCTCCCCTATTACGGAGCGCGTGGGGCGGGGTCTTCTGTCCCGGTGGGCAGGGCCTCAGCTCAGACCCAGTCGCTCTGACCCCAAGGTCACCCTGACGTCTGGGGCCTCAGGGTCCAGCTCTGCAACACGGGAAGAGAAACCACGGCTTGTGCCTCAGGAGGAGTCGGGGAATGAACCCGCCTGAGTCCAGGCAGCACCCCGGGCGGGGTGGGTGTCGGGGCGCCACCCTCCCGGGCTGACCACTGACCAGGCCGGCTCAGGGCCCCGCTCGGTCCTCCCCGCCGAAGGCGCTCTGCCCCACGCGGCCCCTGCCCTGAGCTGCGGTGGCCACGGCCTGCTTGCCCAGCAAACGCCAGCGCCCCGGCCTGTCGTGAAGGACTGCCCCCCACTTCTCTTCCCTGAGCACCCCGGGATCTGAACAGCCCCCCGGCCCTGCCCATCAGGACCTGCCTCACTCCGTTCCCCAGACCTGGTCCGAACCCCGACTCTGCCGCCGCCCAGCTTCGCTCCCCAGGGCTGCGGCTTCCCCCCCTGCAGATCACGTCATCGCGAGGCCTGTCACTGCTCCCGCCACGTGGGGCTTGGAGGGGCAAGCGAGACAAGACCCCCGGACGCCCATGGGAGGGCAGGCTTCCCGACACAGGGAGGCTGCCCTCATCGGCCCCCCGAGTACCCTGTCACACTGAGTCCCCCAGGGACGTGGGGCCCTGGGCGGCAGAACCTTCACTTTCGGGTCACCCGGCACCGTCAGCGCCCAACGGAGGGCCACGTGCCCCGCTCCGTGTGGGACGGGGTGAAACGAGCAGGAGTCCACGGGGGGCCCGGCCGTCGGGGAGGGGGCTGGAGGCAGGCCGCAGGGCAGGAGGGCCTGGCGGGGAGCAGGGTCGGGACGGCCGGACCCCCAGCCACACGCTGGGAGCGCCGACGGCCTGCACCTGCCTCGGCCCCGGAAGCCCGAGAGGAAGGGGGAGGCCGTCCCAGGCCGAGAACTCAGCCTCTGCAGCGACCCACGGAAAGCGACGGGAATCGCGAAGGGAGGCGTCGGTCCCTTCAAACAGGAGCACAGGTCTAGTGTGTCCACAGGGCGTGACCGCGCAGTCCCCGCCCCCATCAGACAGGGACCCCCACGCCTGGAGCCCCGGGGACACCCTCCCTGCAGAGGAGCAGCTCTCGGGCGCTCTCGCCGCGGGTTTACGAACCGGGAAACCGTCTCGGGTCGGTCATGGCCACGGCCACGTCACGGGCTGTGGCACCGAGATGGGCTTCCGCGTGCTGCCACCGGGGGCCCCCGAACTTTGCCCCGGCCAAGCTGACCCCACGCCGGCAGGCCCACCGTGCAAACCCACACTGTTCGACGTCAGCGGGCTTGGCCTCGGCGGCTGCAGGGTCCCCTCGCCACTGACCTCAGCGAGTGCCGGGAAGTGAAGGCCACCCGGCCCCTGGGGGCAGGGCCTAGTGAACCGAACAGCTCACCCCAATGCGGTCACGCCGCACCTCGCTCTGCACCTTCCCCTTATTGCCTGGGACCCCCGCCCCCAGCCCCGGCCCCGCCTTCCTGCTGAGTCTCCTCCGACTACTGCTCTAAGATGCCCTGAACTCGGCCTTATAACTCACCAACCCCTCGCACCCTGGGCCTCTGTGACACCCACGGACTTATGTGCCTTGGTCCCTCCGCCTGCCTCCCACCCGCCCCCCAACACCGGCCGACTCGCAGTTCCTCCACCCCAAACCCTCCCAATGAGGGGCCACCCCGCACATTCTCCCCTCCAGGGTCCCCTGGAGCACTGCCCACACCCCTGCCAGGGCGCTGCTCCCCGCTAACCCAGGAACCGCGGGCTGCCCGGGGCAAGTACCACGCCGCCCATCTGGGACTCGCCCGAGGGAGACAGCGGCTGGTCTTCGTGGGACACTGCCCGTGTCTGTGGAACAGAACATGTGATCCAGCCACACTCTCTTCCAACACGTGCCCCAGACGGGGCAGAGCCACTTTGGTGTGCCCGAGATGCACCCGCTTGGGCGGCCTCCCGGAGCCGGAGCTGTGGGAGGCAACTCGGGGCGGGGGGCGGGCGTCCAGCCCCGTCAAGCACAGCCGTGTGGGCCGCACACGCCCGACCAGTGGGCACACCATGGCCGTCACAGAACTGTGCAGACGCCGACGGCGACGCCGGCCCAGGTGGCAGTCCTGGGCCCTGAGGGGGGCGGCACCTTCTCCTGGTTCCTGCGAAGACGGAGCACAGGGCGCCGGCCACCTGGGAGAGCACGAGGCGCCCCCATCGGCACGCGCACCAGCACGCAGGCCTCAGGCTGCTGGGGAGTGCGGGCGGGATGCGCTTAGAGCCCACGGCACCGGGAGCCACGAGTCCACGCCGCAACTCCCCGGGACCGCACGGCAGAGACCATTCAAGGTTCCCGTGTCTCGCCCACCCAACCGCCCCACTGAGTGCCACAGCGGCGTGTCCTGAGCACCCTGCAGAGAGACAGCAGCGTCCCCTCCCCACTGGCCAGCCTCAGACGCCCCTGGAGTCTGCCCTCTTTGTGAGACCACAGGAGGCCCAGCTGCAAGCGGCGTTTAGCTGTGGGTTTGCACGATGGCCCTGCAGGGAGGGCCACTCGCCACTCGGGTCCAGGAGGCTGCAGGCACCAGCGATGGCAGCTGGTGTTCAGGGTTCGTCTGTCACCGAACAGGCTGTCTGGGCAGCGGGGCTGGCCCTGGAGGAGGCGTGGACACGGAGCCGAGGGGGCCCGGCCCGGTGTGGCCGCAGTGCGTGAGCCCTCGGGTTCAGATGTGGTCGGAAAAGGCCGATGGCTCCGCTGCCAGGTGCAGGCGTGAATTACAGCGGTCACTCCTGACCGAGCCCTACGAAGTGTCAGGTGACAGACTGGCCACCAAGCAGTCGGAGAGAAGGCGCCAGGCCCCACCGGTCCGCTACAGGGACGTCAGGGGTAGCGGGCTGAGTGTTGGCCCTGGAGAGACCGGCTGAGTCCTGACACCCCCGTGCCTGTGAGTGGACCTCGTTTGGAAATAGGGGCTTTGCAGATGAGGTCAGTTAGGGATCGAATGAGATCCACCGGGATCCCCTGAGAGCCCTAAGACCAACGACCAGTCCTCGAAAGAGAAGCAGAGGGCGGCCTGAGACCCAGAGGCAGTGGCCGCAGGCCACGGCGCACTGAGGACTGCTGGCAGACACCGGACCCGGAGGGGGGAGGAGAGACCCTCCCCCAGGGCCTCTGGAGGGAGCGGAGCCCTCCAAAGTCTGAAGACCCCCGGTCTGCCATAATCTGCTACCATACAGTGCTGTGAGCCCTGGCCGGTGTGGCTTGAGTGCCAGCCTGCAAACCAAAGGGTCGCTGGTTCGATTCCCGGTCAGGGCGCACGCATGGGTTGTGGGCCAGGTCCTCAGCGGGGGTCACACACAAGGCGACCGTACACTTGTTTCTCTCCCTTTCTTTCCCCCTCCCTTCCTCTGTCTCTGAATGTAAATCAATTAAAAAGAAAAAAGAAAACGATACATCGCTGTGAGAACTAGAAGGCCCGGAGGACTTCCTGTAGGAGGGAGACTGATGTGTAAGTGGGAGTGAGCGGGTGGGGAGGCTGGACGGGGAAGAGGCAGAGGAGAACCTTGCAGGCAGAGGCGGGCCCACACGGATCACGGTTCTGAGGCATCACGGAGAGGCGGGAGGGGCCGGGCACCCCGGGGCCCTGGGTGCCTGCACACCCGGGGCAAGGTGCGAGGCGGCAAGAGGCTGGAATGCAGCTTCCGCCGGGCCCGGGACCGCTGTGCTTTCCCCGTCTCGCTCACGAAGGCCAAAGGAGAGAGTCCCGCGTCTGTGTCCCCCCGCCCGTCTCCGCCTCCGCCAGGCCTGACCCAAGGCTGACTTGTGCGCGGGCCAGAACTCGGCCCCCAGCCCTGTTTCTGTCTAGACCAGCGCACGCGGAAGTCTGCCGTCCGCTCTCCCAGGCCGTCAGCGTGAAGTCGCGGCGACCCCGCGGTGGGTCGGGAGGGCCGGTTCCCAGGGCGGGGCGCAGGCTCGGGGGACGCCGGCTGGACAGCGGGACGCGGTGCCGGGGCTCAGGCGTGCCGACCCCCTCAGCCTCGGGGGGGGCTGCGGGGCTGCGATCGGAAAACGGAATCCGCAGGCTCCAACCCGAACGGCGAACCACGACGCGGAGATCCGGCAGCGCTCACTCATCTCAACTCTGGTGCGGGGTCAGCGTCGCTGCTCACTGACTGGTCTCTGTGCTAGCCGGGTTTTCTCCCAGGAGAGAATTCCCGGGTTAGGGTTAGGGGTCAGGGGTTAGAAGTTAGGGTTAGGGTTAGGTTCAGGAATAAGGGTTCGAAGTTAGGGTTAGGGTCAGGGGTTAGGGGTTAGGGTTAGGGTCAGGGGTTAAAGGTAGCAGAGGCTAAGGGTGAGCCAGTGTCTTGAGTCAGGGTCAGGGGTTAGGGTTAGGGTTAGGGGTTAGGGTCAGAGGTTAGGGTTAGGGTCAGGGGTTAGGGTTAGAAGTAAGGTTAGGAGTTAGGGTTAGGGTTAGGTTCAGGGATCAGGGTTAGGAGTTAGGGTTAGGGTCATGGGTTGGGGTTAGGGTCAGGGGTTAGGGTCAGGGGTTAGGGTTAGGGTCATGGGTTGGGGTTAGGGTCAGGGGTTAGGGTCAGGGGTTAGGGTTAGGGTTAGGAGTAAGGTTAGGAGTTAGGGTTAGGGTCATGGGTTGGGGTTAGGGTGAGGGGTTAGGGTTAGGGTTAGGAGTAAGGTTAGGAGTTAGGGTTAGGGTTAGGTTCAGGGATCAGGGTTAGGAGTTAGGGTTAGGGTCAGGGGTTGGGGTTAGGGTCAGGGGTTAGGGTTAGGGTCATGGGTTGGGGTTAGGGTTAGGGTTAGGAGTAAGGTTAGGAGTTAGGGTTAGGGTCATGGGTTGGGGTTAGGGTGAGGGGTTAGGGTTAGGGTTAGGAGTAAGGTTAGGAGTTACGGTTAGGGTTAGTTTCAGGGATCAGGGTCAGGGGTTAAGGTTAGCAGTTAAGGTTAGGGTCAGGGGTTAGGGTTAGGGTTAACCTAACCCTACAGAGGAGCCAGTGCCATGAGTTACAGGTAACCAGGTTCAAAGGCAGAACTCCCACGGTCACCTGAGAATCATTTGTGGCAAAAAGGAAGTGCGCTGAGTGTGGGCTCGGGGCCTGCTGGGTACGGCTGCTCCGGTGTGGAGCTCAGGGGCGGGGCCCGCGGACTCGGGGGTGCTGTGCCTTGGGAGACACAGGAGGACCCCACCGGGGAGACCGGGGCATTCATCGCCCTGGAAAGCTCCCTCCCAGAGCGGCGGTGGGGCCCCGCCTGCTCCAGCTCGGGGAAAGTGACGCCCGGGAGCAGCCTCGTCCCCGTCACTCACCGCGTGGAAGCCTCTCAGTGACAGCCCGATGGAGGCAGGAACTGGGACACTGTTAGAAAGAGGCAGCTCCGGGGACGGGGATGGCGGTGGCTGTCCTAGAAACTCCCCGGCCCTGCCAACCAGGACAATGCAGCTCCACGGACAGCCCGTCAGCTCCTCTGAGGGGGTGCCGGGGGCCTGCGCAGGCGGCCCCACGGGGCAGCCCGCCGCTCCGTGGAACAGAGGGCGGCTCCACGGGTGGGGGGGCCCGGGGCCAGCCCTGTCCTTGGGGAGGCCTGGCAGCCGGGAGCAAGCAGGAGGGGTTCCCCGAGACATCTGTCATCTGCTGTTCGGAGACAGCGCCGCTCAGCCCTGGGCCGTGCACGCCGCCGCTCTCTGCTTTCCGCTTCCCCGTTTGCCCAGGCCTCGGTGCGGCCCTCTTGCCCTCTGCCCCACGTCCCAGGGGGAATGACGCCCTCGCCGGGGGCCGCCCCCTGGGCTCCGAGAGCCCGTGTCAGGGCGCTCACGGGTCACGGGGCGGGCAGGGAGCTGACGACCACCCGTGATTCACTCACAAGTGACGCCGCGCCAGGCTCCCGGGAGCCCACCTCGCCCCGAGAGCAGGGGAGTGGCGTCCTTTCGAGTTGCGTCAGAGAGGACATGGGCCCGGTCCCCACGGCGCCACACGCCCCCGGTCTTCCGAGAGCTGCTTCTCACACCGGCGGTTACAGCGACGCCGTGCCCAGTGTCTCTCACGCCCGGTTTCTTCCCCGTCGCTAACACGACCGGTGATACGAGGCTTTCCTAATAGAAGCTGTAATGTGCAAAGACTTGATGGAAATTAAATTGTCTCATTATTTCGTAATAAATCACCCAAAAGCGTTTCCTGAACACAACCAGGCGTGTTACCTGCCAAGAACGGCAGGTGGAGAAGACAGAGATGCAGCTTGAGTGTGTTTGGGGCGATGACGCGGGGATCGGGCGCCCCTCGGAGACGCGCGCAAATGCGGCCTCGGGGTGGGGGGGCGCCCTGGAGGCTGAAGGCAGCCCCGCCTCCCCCCCACAGCTCTGTGACCTGGGCGTCCACCCCTCCCCGCAACACATTGGACTTTCGTAATAACCACCGCATTCCTTTAAATATAAAATATATCCCAAGTACCGTCCCGCTTAAAACACGGCGACGGCTTCCCATCAGGATGGGACAGAATCCAGATCCCCGGCCCCGGCGAAGGGAGCCCCCGCGTGCCCTGCCCGGGCCCGTCCCCTCCTGGGTCTCCTCTCCCTGCCTCGGTGCCTGTGCTCTGCCTGTGCTCTCCCCGCAGTGCCCCCCGGGATGTCAGGAGCCACACCGCCGCCACAGTGCAGGTCCCCAGGTCACTGCCATGGAGGGGCCTTCCGGGCCCCTGGAGGCGGGACCGGGACAGGCCCCTCACCTGCTCTGACCGGGGCTCCCTGGCTGCCGAAGGGACAACCCGGGCGTTCCAGCAGGTGCTCCGCTGGCGTGTACCGACCTAGAGCACGGAACCCGAGCCAGGCTCCGTGCACGGTCTGCGATGCAGGTGGTGTGACCCACTGTCCTGGGCCGCCTGGGACGGAGGCGCTTCCCGGGACACACAGTCCGGGGCAAACCCAGACGAGCCGGTGGCCCTCCCGCCCGCCTCCTGCAAAGGGAGCACCGTGCCCCCAGCCCTGTGTACGCCGCCCGTCCACACGGCCTCCCTCCACGGCCGGTGGGTCACGTCCACAGACAGTCCTGCAGCTGGGACGGGGGGAAGGCTTTGTCCAGGGTCACACGGCTCGTCACCGTATAAACCTTGGCCTTTGACCCTCAACTGCATGTTCTTTAAAACAGAAAAACGAAAGGTTTTGGGGACAGGAGGACCGCAGGGAGACAGGAAGGGCAGTTTGCGACTGCTCGTCCTTCGGAGAGTAAAGTGCGGGGCCTCGGAACCTGTCCCAAAGGCCACGCTGACCAGGCCTGGGGACAGGTCACAGGGCTCATCTCGAGAGGCCAGCGCCCAAGGCCCTCTGGGGAGGTGGACGTCACCTACAGCCCTCAACGGGACCGGCCGTTCTTGGGAACCGGGCTGAGCCCGGCTGCCACATGGAGCCGAGCTTTGGAGCGGAGGCTGGGCCCCAGCTGGGTGAGCGCCGGGGAGCCGGCCCTGAACCCGCCCCCCGCCCCAGGCTGGCTGGCCCGGCTGGCCCTGCCTCCGCGCCTGTCCACCCCGAGACCCCCAGCCTCCCCCCACGGAACGTCTTGTTTCCTTCCAAGTGCTGAGGCTGAGGTGGGAGGCCACCTGCACAGAAGGGGCAAGTCTAAAAGTCACTCGGAGTGGGAAGGACGCTCATCTTCACGGGGCCACTCCTGTCCCTCGGGCTGTCCAGCTCTCTCTGTGAAGGGCCAGAGTGTACATAAGTCCGTCTCTGCGCCCACAGTCCCGGCTGCAGCCACTCCCCCTGCCGGTGGTGGCCCAGAGGCAGCTGGACACTGTGGAAATGAGTGGGCGTGGCGGTGTTCCAATAAAACTTTACTGATAAAAGCAGGCAGTGGGCCGGGTGGGGCCGGTGGCCACAGTTTCTAAAAATATGTTCTAAATGGTCTAAGGATGCTTGAACAGACACAAATAATACATCTACGTGAGTGTCTCAAAATAAACCACATTGTAGGTACATACAATAAAAGCTAAGAAAAGTCTTAATCCTCCCACACAAGTCAGACATTACTCAATGTAACGCTGGAGCTGCAGAAAGACCCAAGGAAAACATGTTTCAGAAATGGGGTCGTCTGTGAGTGCCCTAGAAAGATTCAGAAGGATCCCGTGGAGAATCCTTTCAGAAAGAGGAAATGACCCCCCGCCCACATTCCTGCGTCTGGGTTTCCAGGCTGGGTTGGCCCCGGGGGAGGGGGGAGAGGGTAGAGCTGAATTCGGGCTTACTTAGGGACAGGGACAGGAGTAAGAAGTACTCGTGCGGCTCAGTCCTGAGCGCTTGTGGCGTTCGGGCACAGGTCTAGCGCTTCACGCACTGCCCTGACGGACTTCTCGGGGCGACTGCGGGAGGCAGGCACGGTCCTCGCCCCCACTTCGGGGGCGGGGAACCGAGGCACAGAGGGGTTGAGTGATTTGCACAAGAGCACACAGCGGGAGGCACTGCCAGGCTGCCTGGGGCAGGAAGCTGTGTCCCAGGACCTGTGGGTGGCTGGCTGGGTGGGGAGGGGTCCCTAAGTGCTCCCCGACTCCCCACCCTGGACAACAACCCAGAGAGAGGAAGGACCCTCGGAAGGGCGTGTGGGCTGTAGCAGCCCATTCTGGGGAATGGATCGCTGACTTCCTGTCCACCTCAGACAGTACCCCAGGGGCTCACGTCACACATCCGGGACCGGAGAGGAAAGACCATGTGCTGTGGGCTGGTTAATGCCAGGAAGGAGGAACGCCGTGGGATGGATGAACACAGCCACGAGCAAAGACAGGCCAATACCTGTGCGCGTGTGCACCCTGGAAAGAGCCTGTTTAGCCAGGTGTGCGCCCCGATTTACCGTTCCCAGTCCCGTTCACGGGCCCAGCGAGAAGGCCTCTTCCTGGGCACAGCAGACGCGGGCTGTTCTTGAGCCCATACTTTTACCTTTACCTTGAGCGTGTGCTCTAGGCGTGCTAGCCCTATATGCTGAACTCCTATTCATCCTTCAAAGCCCATTTCAACAGCCACCACTTCCGGGAGGCCCTTGTTTCTGTCTGTCACGTGACTGTGTGCTTAGATTCATGACACTGAGTCTTCCTTGTCCCTCTCGAACACCCAACTCCTGGTCCTTTCCCCCAATGGCTTCCCACTACAGAGACTGCAAACGTCATGTTTTTGCTTTCCCAGCCTGCCTTGCAGTGGGAGGGTGGTCCTAGGACATGGTTTTGCCAAATGAGACACGAGGGCAAGTCTGGGCCCTCTGGGCGAGATTCTATGTGAGGAGAGAGAGACTCTGAGGAGTGCTCCCTGGTGCTCTCGCTTCCCCGGTATTCCTGCAGAAGAGCTGCGATGCAGATGTGATGTTGGCGCTGTGGCCACCACCTCGTGACCAAGAGGCCCGCAGAGAGGCCACTGACCTCCGGGAACAAACCCTGGAGGCGCCCCCCTGGGCTCGCCTTTGTGGGCTCAGCCACCGGTAGTGGGGCGTTTATTATTTGCAGCTGAAAGTTTCCTAATGGACATTTGGAGGCCGTAGTAGCAGAGAAGGTGGGCAGGCTGATTACGAATCAGAAGACACTGGAATATGACCACAGCTGAGGATGCCGGGACTTTTTGATAATTAAGCAGCCGCTGAGCTACATCTGGGCTGGGAAAGAATCATCCAGACCCTAATTCTCCCGACGAGTTCTCATCGGCAGGGAGGACCAGGTGGCGCAGACCTGTGGTCTGGCACGGGCTTGGCTTTTCCAGGGAAGGTCGGACTACGGCCCCTTGCCTTAAGTTGATCCAGTCCAGGGTTGAGAGCTAAATAAAAGCCTTGGTCTCAGCCAAGACTAGTTTCCTGCTCGCCACAACATGGACTCCCTGACACACGGCTAATCCAGAGTACAGTGGCCACAGCTAGCACACTACGTGGTTGGGGACAAAGGACACACCACAGCCAGGAAGTGTCCAAAAAGCCAACCGCAGGAAAGAAGGATAGGTTTTAGATATAGATGGTATGAATCTCAAGAAGGAAAATGTCTGCCAAGAAGAGCTCCTTGTGGTTAGCCGAGGCCAAGTTCATAGTCAGAGTCCAATGGCAGAGGCTGGCAGAGACCTGTCACACCCTGCACTTCAGGGGAAAGCCACGGACCAAGCTGCCAGCCTTCTGCACAGTGTTCCTGCCCTCTGGGTCAACCCTTATAAGGAAGTTCCCGGTATTGTCTTTCGACCAATGGGCTGAGGCCTGTCCCGGGGCTATGCAGCCATATCCTCATTTGCATACACACTAACCAATCAGAGTTGCTCCGCAACAACCACTCAGAATGCATCATTCTGACCAATTATGACTATGCTATTTGGACCAATCAGAACT
Source organism: Trachops cirrhosus (assembly GCA_028533065.1). NCBI lineage: Eukaryota > Metazoa > Chordata > Mammalia > Chiroptera > Phyllostomidae > Trachops > Trachops cirrhosus. Next base: position 1,865,715 of record CM052543.1, on the reverse strand, counting down.
CTGTGATTTGGATTCCTCATTTGCATAAAAGTGGACCAATCAGGAACGGCAGCAGGGACTTGCTTTATAAAAGGCAGCCTGCCCCTTTGTCTTGGTGGAGTGCCCTCTTGGTGTCTTCCAGAGGCTGCCCTCCCTGGTTTGCCAGGCGTGTACTGGAGTAGTGTTTGTCTTTCTGCACCTGACGTTGGGAACTTTTGTCGACAGTGGGGTGGCCCAGCCCCTTGGTTGTACGGAGGGGCAGCTGGGGGCCTGGGTCTGGACCTGACATCTCTGGTCTTCCGAGGCATCCTGCCGCCTCCAGGAGCGAGTGAGCTCCAGGAGTGAGTGAGCAGGTGGGCTTTCCATTCCGTGGTGTCTTCTGGTTCGGCGAGCGGCGCGCCTTCTCCTCTGGCAATCAGTGTGGCACCGCGCCTTCCCTCTCCTCCAGGTGTCCCCGGGCACTGGGGCTGGGCTTCCCACTCAACGGCCACACACGACAGGGGACGTTCACCTTGCTTCTAGCCCCACACGCCCTCCGACCTCTAGGGCTGGCACAGGCAGGGCCCTGGGGACCAGGTTCCTTCTGAGCTGGGGAGACACGCACACCCTGGCTCGCTGCTCCTGGAGGGGAGGCGCCCTGCCCGGCCCCCTAAGCTGGGCTGTGGCTGGTTTCTTCTCATCTCCACTTGAGCTCTCACGCCATTCCCACCTAAGTCAGCCCAGTCGCCAGGCTGTAGACGGTCTGAACATCCCACGTCCTTCAGGATTTCCCCATTCTCTGCTTATTTTCATTATTCTTTTACTAATGCCTGAGCACCACCACAGGGCTGGCCGGCCCAGGCCCTCTGCCTCGCCTGCCCTGTGCCAGGGCGGCGCCCGCCCCCGGGGCTCCAGTGCTGATTTGCTTGTTCCTGGTCTCCCCCAAACAGACGGTTTTCTAGCTGCAATCTGTGTGGCTCCAGGCGTCCGTCACTTGTCTACAACCACATGCATTTTCCTTCCTTCCTGCCTACAGAAAGAAATCTTATCTCCAGAAAGATAATCAGCTTCGCTCCAGTCTCCAGTACTCAGCCCCCCTTGCCCCTGAACTCCGAAACACTCCCTGTCACTAATCAGAGAGTCTCAGGCTGTCTGCGTTTATCAACACAAATTGCAGCTGAAATAGAGCCCCAGAACTCCCCCTCTCTCTTTCCTCCCTTATCTCTCTCCTTCCCTCCTGCCTCCCACGTCACCGAGAGGAGCAGGATGGCCGGCAGTGACAGAGGGCCTGGATTCCTGAATGTGAATGCAGATAAGACAAACGGCCCCACCGGCAACAACCGCCCGCGTTCACCACGCACCGGGCGTGGAGTGAAGCCCCCACGCCCCTCCTCTCCCTCAGGCCTGCGTGGAGGCACCCGTTTCTCCCCCACTTCACAGATGGGCGGTGGAGGCGCAGGCAGACTCAGACTCGGTCAGGGTCGAGTACCCAGCGTGCAGTCGAGGAGCTGGGCTGTGGAACCCTGAGGCCACCTGCAAAGCGCCAGCCCCTCCCTGAGCCGGGCCCTCGGCGCCCACCATGGGGCCGGCTCCTCCCCGGCCCCCTGTAGCACTTGGTGGTCTGGGGCCCCCCCGCTGCCTCCTCATGGCCAGGATGACAGGTCTCTGTCTGCGTGAACCACTGAGGCCCTGTGCGGGGGGAGGGCCCCTCAGGGTCCCATGCACAGAGAATCGCCCCCTCGCAGTGGGGCGGGCCTGCAGGACACTGCCGACCGTGGCCTGTTCCCACGGGTCTTCAGAAGCCCTGGGACGAGCCAGGCCCTGGCGTGGCGTGGCCAGTTCCTGATGCGGGCCGGAGTGAGAGCCACGGTGGGGGGCCCTGTCACAGCACTGGTTAAGGGTGGCCTTGCTCCAGGTGTCCTGAGTCCAGCCCTGCCCTGTGCTCTGCACCCCCGGCCAGAGTCCCCAGGGTGCAGGGTGGGTCCTGGGCTGTGGGCCTTCTCGGTGGAAAACGCCACCCCTCCTCCAGGGCTGGCCGCCTGACCCACGGCCGGGGCACGTGGTGGGTTTTCCCAGCGGGCACAGGAGCCCAGCCCGCAGCTCCGATCCCGGGGCCTCTGGAAATGACTGGGGCTGGTCAGAGGCCAGGGTGAGGGTGTGGGGGCAGGGGGAGGGTACAGCTGGCACAGCCAGGAAGAGGAGCCTGGTCTCTGTGTGGCCTCAGTGTCCCCATCTGTCCAGTGGCCTCTCTCCTTGTCTCGGGGCGAGACAGACGGCGGGCAGACCCTCATCGAACTGCCTGCACTGTCTGCTCTCACAGGTCCGAGTCCTGGCGCCGTGGGTGCCCACAGCCAGCGTGTCAGGTTCCCATCCCTGCCGTGACAGCCGGACACGCCCATGATGGAGCCTCCCTGGGCTAGCGTCAAGGTGTCCCACAGCCGGCTCCTGGGAGCCTCCAGGGGACAAGGCGTCCCGCCTTTCCCAGTTTCCGGAGACGCCGCCTTCCTTCCCCTGTGGCCTCCTTCCGCCTCAGCTCGGCTGTCCTGCCTCCCGCCCTCTGTCCCGACCCCCTGTCCCTGTAATACGGACACTTGCGATCACTTCGGGCCCACGCGGTACTCCAGGGCCATCTTCCAATGTCACGGCCCGCTGATTCCCTTAATTCTGGTGGCCATGGGACCTATTCACAGGTCCCTGGGATTATTACAGCATGGGCATCTCTGGGGGGGCATTACTGGGCCCCCCACCCCACCCCAGCTGCCCCTCCCCTCCCCTGGGGACACGGCAAGACAGCCTGGGTCGGTCACGCAGGCTGCGGTGCTTTCACAAAGGGACTCGGGGGGCAGCGGAGGAGCCCGTGGGTCTGGGGGCCAGGGGGCGAGCAGACAGACACTGCAGCGGAAACACGCAAGCTTTCCTCCACGTGACACTGTCCCCGGCTGGGAGGGACGAAGCCACGTCTGGAATGGCGCCCCGGGCAGTCAGTCCCCCACAGGAAGGCCAGCGCTGCCCCCGCAGGTGGCCTTGCGTCCAGGTGCCCGGTCGGAGTGAGAGCCGACACCGGCTGCTCAGCGGCATGCTGGTCTCTCTCGCTGGGAGCCCCCGGCACCCACGGGCCCCCATGCAGGGGGGTGCAGGCCCTTGAAGCAGGAGCTGGCACTGCCCCACCCCCTGACGCCGGCACGCCGGCTCCTCCCCGGGAGTCCCTGCCTCTCCCCGGGGCTGAGGGTGGACAGCGCTGGGGGTGGCCCCTCCACAGACGCGCCTCTCCAGGTGTCCGGCCCTGGGCAGCGGGCGACTCAGGAGGGAGCGCCTTGTACGGCCCAACCCACTCCCAATGCCTGGCGCCGACACATTCCAGCCGGCACCGGCAGCCACCTCCCCTTCCGAGGTTAGAGACTCCAAGGAAACCTTGGCTGGGGTGGCTCAGTGGACTGAGCGCCCGACTGTGAAGCAAAGGATCACCAGTTCGATTCCCAGTCAGGGCACACGCCTGGGTCGAGGGCCAGGTCCCCAGTAGGGGGCGCATGAGAGGCAACCACACATGAAAGTTTCTCTCCCTCTCTTTCTCCCTCTTTTCTCCCCTCTCTAAAAATAAATACATACATCTTTAAAAAAAAAAAAAGAGTCAAAGGGAGTCCCAACACAGAAACTGATTAAAGATGAAACTCGGCCCCCTCCCCCGGGGAATTATCTCCACACGTCCCGTGATGTCCAGCCCAGTCACGCCGGGAAATCGGATCTGCCGGCGGCACTGCCTCGGTGACCCTGCCACGTGTCAGGCTCCTACTCGGCCCCCGTCCTGCCTCCGTGGGGGACACGCTCCTCGGCCCCATGGGGGAGCAGGGGAGGGGGCTGGAGCATGCTAGGGTTCCAGTCATTCAGTTTCCTGCCTGCTCGTTCCTTCCGGTTTCGGCAGCGGTCCAAGCCCCGTCCCCTAACAGGGTGACCCAGGGTCGGGGCAGGAGGCAGGGGGACACTGCCCCACGGAGAAGAGCCGTCAGGCCAGGCTCTTGGACAGAAACCTCCCTCGCTGCCTGAACCCGTGGCTGTGGGATGAGGGTGCTTAGGGCTGAGCATCACTGGGGCTTATAAAAACAGGACCTGGGGGGGCTTCGGCAGCAACGCGTGGGGAGCACGTCCAGGGCATGACAGGCCTCCGCCAGCTGAGAGGGGGCCAGGCCTCAACAAGCTTGGGGACGGTGAGCTAGCCCACACCTGTTGCAGGTGAGCGGTGAGACTGCATCTGGCCCAGGGACTGTGGGAGCTGGTCTGATGGGAAGACACCCCCAGGGGCGCTGCCAGGTGTGTGTGGCGCTGGTGACATTCTCGTCACCACAGCCAAAGATGCTGAGCTGCCCGCCAGGAGGAGGAGGCTGGCTGTGGCCCTGGGCCCACACCCTAAGTGGGTGTGAGAAGGAGGGGGTCTCTCCCTGGGTCCTACTGGGGCCACGGCAGGGGCCTGGCACTTCTTCCTGTCCAGGAGGGAATGGCGGCAGCAGCCATCCACCTATCATCCACCCACCCACCTATCCTTCCATCCACCCATCCACCCATCCATCCACCATCCATCCATCCACCCATCCACCATCCATCCACCATCCACCCACCCACCCACCTATCCTCCCATCCACCCATCCATCCACCCATCCACCCATCTATCCATCCATCCATCCATCCATCCACCATCCATCCACCATCCACCCACCTATCCTCCCATCCACCCATCCATCCACCCATCCACCCATCCATCCACCATCCATCATCCATCCACCACCCATCCATCCACCATCCATCCATCCATCCATCTACCCATCTATCCATCCATCCATCCATCCATCCACCACCCATCCACCATCCATCCATCCATCCATCCATCATCCATCCACCCGCCCATCCATCCACTTATCATCCATCCACCATCCACCCATCTATCCACCATCCATCCATCCATCCACCATCCACCATCCCTCATCCATCCATCTCCATCCATCCATCCATCCATCCACCCATCCATCTACCCACCCATCATCCACCCACCTATCCTTCCATCCACCCATCCACCCATCCATCAACCATCCATCCATCTATCTACCATCCATCCATTCACCCATCTATCCTTCCACCCATCATCTATCCATCCATCCATCCATCCGTCCGTCCATCCGTCTGTCATCCATCCATCCGTCCATCCATCTGCCTCGTTCCCCATCGCCTTGCCCCGTTCTCTGAGGACGGAGCACTCACCAGCCCTCTGCCAGATGTGGGGGAAGAGGATACATGTCCACATCATCCATCGGGTCAGACAGACATGGGAGGTGCCGTGGTGGGAAAGGCAAAGGCTGAGTGCCCTCCCAGCTGCTCCCTGGCCCAGGTGACACTGAGTCAGAGGGTCTGCTCGCTCCTCCCTTGGATCCAAGCCAGACACCAGGGACGCTCCTGCTTCTGTGGGGGAGGGCCAGGCCTCTGTCCGGGGGACGGCAGCAGCACAAGCATGTTTGAGAGCCCACGGGGTGCCAGACGCAGCCTTGGGGACACTTTCAGAACGGGCCTTGTCATCGTCTCCTTGGCTTGGTGGCCCCACCGGCAGCCTGAGCCTGAACCCCGAATTTCAGGGCCTGTCATTCCCACCCAGGGAGCCACTGGCCGGTGGTCATGGAGGCTGCAGGCAGAACGCACAGACTCCAATAACCAGGAGAGGACATGGGGGTGACATGGCCATTGTGTAGATGAGGAAACTGAGGCCCAGGCAGGCAGGCAGGCGGCGTCAGAGCTGGGACTAGGACTCTGGCGTGGGAACTGGCAGGCCTGGGCCTCGTCAGCCTGGACGCTGTCCCCTGTGCTTCGGTTAATACACCAAGTCACGCGTTTGAGGGCCGGCCCGGGTCGAACCCTGAGCCAGGCCGCGGGGGCTGGAGAAGGTAGGCAGAGGGTGGACATTGGCCCAGCTGAGGGCCTCTCTCCCAGCTCTGCACTCAGTGACCGCTTGCTGGCTGCTTGGCATTGACCATGGAAGGAAAAGTCGGCCACATTATGGACCCTGGCCAAGGCCACCAGCCAGGGCGGAGATGAGACAGAGGGGACAGAGGCCAGTCAGTGTGGGGGGAATGCAGAGCCAGAGGCTGCTGTGGCAGCTGTGACCACAGAGCACACGGGGGAGGACCAGTGACACTTTCCTCTGCAGCCCGAGGGGCTCAGAGTCCTGCCTGCAGGGCAGGCGAGGGGACACAGGCTCCGGCCAGCACCCGCGTTCGCTGAGGGCCTGGTGGGCCCCACAGGGCCCAGCCTGGAGGGGTGCCCGGATCCCAGCCTCCCCAGCTCTCCTCCACGGTTTCTCGGCGTCCGCACCCGCACACCCACTCGCCACCTGGGAGTGTATAAATGTGTCCGAGGGGCGGCGAGCCAGGAGCCTCCCTGCCGTGAGGGACTGAGCTCCCAGCCCCCACGCCGGGGCCAGTGGGCCCAGAAGAAAGGGGCTGGGGCGTCCTGCCTGGCTGCCCCCCACCCCCAGGGGCTGTCTCCGGGGTCAGTGTCCTGGACCTCTGAGAGCTTCAGCTTCTCTGCGCCTCCTTCTCTGGTGCCTCCCAGGCCATGCTCAGCAGCTCCGGTAAAGGGCCCCTCCCCCAACTGGGAAGGTGCCCCACCCCCACGCAGAGCAGCTGTTGAGGTATCGGCGGGGGGGGGGTCTCGAGGAGACTTCTGCTGTTTTCGAGGCTCTGAGCCAACCTTTAGCCAGGAGAACCACCCCCCTCGCTGTGGTCTGGGGACACCCAGAAGGTGCTAGTCCCAGAGGCAAGCCCCTCCCACGAGGAGCGTGCTTCTGGATGGACGGACGGACGTATGGACGGACAGACGTATGGATGGACGGCACCAGCTGTGGTGAGGCCAGAGCTCACTTACTGTCGAATCGGCGGACACGAGGGAATGAGGAGCCCTTGCCCAGCCCAGCCCAGTCCCCTGGCCTCCGGCAGGACTTGGAGCCAGTGTCCCACTCAGGACACAGGCTGGGTGCCAGGCCTGTGCTCAGAACCAGCATCCCCACCCGCGGCATATACTCCAGCATGCGTCCCAGCAAAGCAGGGGCGAGAAACGACTCACTTCTCGGGCCCTCGGCGCAGGGAGCCTCAGGGTGAGGGTCGAACAGTGGTGGGAACCCACACGGGAGCGGGAGCAGCGGGCCGAGGACGGACCCAGTGAGAGTGGACCGGGTCCCAGCGACCCATGAGGGGCAGGGGGTGTCTCAGTGCCTCGCCAGGGAAGACAGAATGCATCTCCAACGGGGGGCAGGGGAGAAAACAAAGGCCATCGGAAACTCCAGGAAAAACAAAGCCCCGTGCGAAAACCACGGCCCTGACGCCGAGCTAAACGAGGCACGCGATCGCGCTAAGGGAGGGACGAGAATCGTCGCTGTGACAGAGAAGCCCTTTCCCCGCACGGGGACCACAGCCCAGCCCCGGGGTTGGCGCCGACGTCAGCATCGACCGTGTCGCAGCGATGCCGCGCTTTCCGCCGGCCTTCCACTGTTCAACCCCACTCACGGGCAGAACCGAGCAGCCCCCTCCGATATGGATGCGGATGTACCGAAGGGTCGAGGGTCACCGTCTAAAACGCACTGAACGAAAGAGGCGTTTGAGAGGGTATCTAGCGGATCGGCGACGACCCTTCCCAGCCAGGGGTGAGGCCGAGGAGCGCCAGGGGCAGGAAGGCCCCTCTCATGCAGCAAGGACTCGACGGTGCTGCCCACTGCCCACGAGGAAATGCAGGGGTGACCGCGGAGTTCGGGAGGGTGGAGCAGAAACAGGGGTTGCGGGGGGAAGGGGCGGGGCAGGCGGAGAGGTGGGGCTCCTTTCCGTTCCTCACACTGTCTGTGGTTTGGACAAATTAGTTAATCACCTGTCTTTCTACAAGCATGTGGTCCTTGGATCAGACTTGTGCAGGGAGCAGAAACGTGATGTGGGGATGGACCAGGAGGGGGTCCCCTGGGCAGTCAGATCCTGGGGGGGCGGGTAATACGCACAAGACCCGGGAAGCCGAAGGAGGGCGGGGAAGAGGCAGCAGTCCTCAGCTCCCCCTCGTGGACCGGTGAGGGGGGAGGAGGGCAGGTGGCGGGGGCACCAGGTCTCCCCCTCGGGCACCGGGTGCGCCGTCCGTCACGACGGAGGCTGCGGAGAACAGCCACGGGGGGAACCGCGGGAGGCTGACTGGGGCACGCCCCCTGGGGTGTGGCCCACCCAGATGGACACCTGGTGCCCAGCCGTGACGCCGCCCGGGGCCGCGGCGGGGGAGCCAGCGGCGAGGCCTGGGACGGCAGACGCCTTACTCTGCCTCTGCCCAGAAGCCCACCTCGCTCTGTCTTGGCTTCCAAAAAATCACAGAAGCAATGCAGACTTGTAAAACTAAAAACACAGGTACGCGTGGAACGGAGAGTGAAATTACGACCACCCCCCCAAAGGAGCCGCCCCAGGGCTTCGTCGTGAACCCCTGGACCCTGCCGTGGATGCAGAGAGAGGAAGAAAGAGTGTGTCCTTCTGAACCCGCCCGGCGAACGGACTCAGGGAGGGCGCCCCCATTTCCAAGTGGAAGGAGTAAGAAATGCAGACCGGGGAGCACGGGGTGGGGGAGATCATGTTTCCTGCCATTCAGAGCTTGCTACCTACACGCCGCGGCAGGCACCCGCGACACAGAGCCAGGGCTTCACAGGGAAGCAGCCGCCCACGCACGCTTCACAATCCAGCGCCCTCGATCTGCGGAGCACGTGCCCCGAGGGGCTGCGGGCGCCCGGCCCACGCTTTCCCATTCACTCCTCACGGACGCCGCTGCGGGGAGGCTGGGAGTGGGAGGCACGACCTCCAAACGGAACCGGAGGGCAGGCACCGAGGCACCGGGAGGGCCCGCGGGTGGCCCGGGGACACCCGGCGACGTAGCTGGGAACATAGGGCAAGTCCTCACAACGCTGTACGGTCGGGGGGTTTAAAAGGCTTCGGGGGACTCGCACGTGGGTCTGAGCGGTCGGGATCTGCTCTGGAAAGACCCCCAGGAAAGCAGCCCCCCGAGCCTCTCGACGGGAGAGAGACTGGGGGACTGCGCGGGGAGGAGGCTTCTTCATGGGCTCCTGCTGGCCGCACGCGCTGAGGTGCCAATCCGTGTGAATATCTCCAATCACCAGTTTACAATGTACGAAGAACGGACCACGTGCTAGAAAGCTATGAAAATCAGCAGCAACGTGCAGGGAATATTCAACCAGCACCCAGGTATCCGGGCCAGCCCTCCAGTTCGTCTCTAAGAGAACACCCCCACCCCGCCAGCCCCGAGGGAGGGGTAACGAAGCCTCGACACCTCCCTCGACCCTTCCCCCTGCGGGTTTATGAACTCAGTCCTGCGAGAACATGAGATGCTGCCCGGGCGGCTGGGATGGTAGGGGGGGCACCCAGAGAAACTCCTAACAGCAGGGGTTGCTGTGGCCCCCACTTGCTTCTGGGCGCTCCCCGCTGAGGGCCCTCCTGGCTGGTTCTCCCTTGCCCTCGTGTCCAGGGCTTTGGCGGGTCCCGCCTGTGCTACCTTCTCCCTGCGCCTGGAGCCCACCCACCTGCCCATGCCCACCTCTCCACCGGCCCGCACCGCCATCACCGCCCCCCACCCGGATAGGATGCAGTGATGGTCTCATAATGAGGGTCCATTCGTCCGTCCATCTGCTTTCCTCCAGCAAGGTGCGTCCAATGACGTCACTCTTCTGCTCCAAGACGTCCACCACCCGCACCCCACGTGCGGGAGGACACGTGAGCTCCTCGCACGAAGCACAAGGTCTTCCTCTCGACAGCCTTCTTGCTCGCGCTGCCCTGCGCCCGGGTCCCCGGTTCACCCCCGTGCCTCTGCACTCGCTGGCCCCCTGCTCCCACAGACGAGCCACGTCTGCAGAGACGTGCCCTGGTGTCCTCAGCGCCCCGGGCAGTCAGGCTGTGACGAATTTTGGTTAAACAGGCGGAGGGACAGATGAGCGCGGTGGTGACGGGTGGTTAGGGGAGTGGGCGGATGGGTGGGCGGTGGATGGATACGTGGGGAGATGGATGGCTGGAAGCATGGGTGAGTGGGTGGATGTGGATGGATACATGGGTGGACGGGTGCGTGGGCACATGGATGGCTGCGTGGAGAGATAAACGGGCGAGTAAACGGGTGAATGGACGGAGGAATGATTGGGCAGACTGCTGGCTGGTACGGCTGGCTGGACGCATAGCTGAATGACTGGATGGATGGGTGGGCGGATATGTATAGACAAAGGGGTGGACGATGGACAGGTGGGTAGGTGGAGTCTGCTCAGTGCAGGGAGGGGCCCAAGGTCGCCCTGCCCGGCCCAGCAGACTCCTGGATGCCCCATGCTAATGAGGCTGGGACCCGACTTCAGAGAGGCAGGAACTGGAGCCCTGATTCCTGTGTGGGGAAGCGTTTGAGAAACGAAACACCTGTAAGGTTCCGAGCAGAAACGGCCCCCAGTTCTCTGCTTTCTGACCTCGATCAGGCACCCACGACTCCAGACCCTCCTGCCCTGGGCATGCTGGGTGGGTGAGGGGCGTCAGAGGGGGGAGGTGGCCAGAGTAGATGGAGACACCCCGCAATGCCCGCTGTGTCCTGGCCACTCCGCTCTTCAGCTCCGGGTCCCTGAGCGAAGGTTTTGACAGGGAGAGGGAGGGAGGGAGGGGGAGAGACCTCCTGTCTCAGAAACTGTCTCCACTGAGCCCAGCTGCCTGCTGCAGTCTCCTTAATGACACCTGCACCTCAGCGGGGTGGCCTGGGCCACCAGCAGCGGCCCGCCCAGACTCGACCCTGCCGCCGCCTACGTGGGATAATGGCCGCCGGGGGCTGGCGCGACACCCCGACCTCTGCCCCCCGAGTCCTGAGTCGGCTAATCACCTGCCGCTGGGCTGCACCCGCGCGGCACCCGGCACACCGCGCGGTGGCCTCCTGCCTGCTCGGTCACAGCCGCCGGCGGTCACCCTGTCCCTCTGGTCCCTGAGCAAGAGCCACACGCGCCCATCGCCTGGGCCACTGCAGCACGTGGGGTCCGCCGGCACTTTGCTGCGCGCCCTCGAGCACCTCCGCTAAGGTCACGGTCAGTCCGGGCAACCGGAGCTGCCAGGGGGCGGGGAGGTCCTCTCGCCCAGCCTTCCACAACTTTCTGGCGAGAGGCCGCCCGCCCGTTCGCCTCCCTGCGATGGCCGGGGGTTCACCAGCTCTGCTCCGTCCCTGCACGGCTTCCGCCTCCCGACAGTCCCTGTCGGCCGAGCTGCCAGCCGTGTCCTCCCTCGCCCTGGCCCCACGGTCCTGTCTTGTCCCAGCGCAGTCGGGTCGGCCCTCCGGCCCCGTCTGTGGGGGAGCCGCCCGAACGTGCAGCCGCCCGGTTCAGTGCTGAGCGCTCTGCACCCCTCACGCCCATGTGTGCATCCCGGGCGGCCAGCCTGCTGCCCTCTGCTCTCTCGTGTGGGGGGACGGCTCTGCCGAAGCCGCAGCCGGCAGGCAAGCTGCTGCCGGGGCCCTTCCGGCTTGCAGATGCCCCTTTTGCCCGAAGCCCCGCTCCCAGTCTGGACAGCCCTCAAAGTAACCATGGCAACAGCGCCCAAGCACTCCTTGATCTCAGGCACCCTCCCTGCTACAATGGATGCTAAGCATGACCTTGACCATGTGCCCAGAGTCCGCTCTAGCCAGCAGCCCCCTGCTGCGGCAGAAGCAAGTCACCTGACCCAGAGGAAGGCTCTCGGGAGAGCTGGGGTCAGCCCTGCCTCCCTGGGAGCCAATAGGCTGACACCCTCTCTGGGCCGTGCTGATGGCCGGGCCACACACCACAGCCTGTCCCTTCAAGGTCAATAGTGGGCAACCTGGGCAAGATCTGTGAAGTGCGACAAGTCCCCAGGACGGTCCCCTCCGCTGGCCGCAGTGTGCCTGTTCTCACACACCCTGTTCATGAGAGACGGGGTCGGGCCGGTCGGCACCCAGACCGGGTGCAGCCAGCAGGTCTGCTCCCAGGCACCCACCCCGAAGTGAACAGGTGTCCAAACGCACCCTTGTGCCCGGATGTCCGCAGCGGCGGCACGCACAGCGGCCCACGTGCCCACTGAGGGCGATGAATCCACAGAGCCGCCCATCCACACGGTGGACAGTCACTCCGCCTCGACCAGGCAGGCTGTGCTGACCCCGGCTACACATGGACGGGCCTCAAGCACACGGTGCTGAGTGAGCAAGCTAGACCCAGCAGGCCGGATCCTGTGTGATTCCACCGGTCAAAGGTCCCTGGAGGGGTCAGAGCCACGGACACGGAAAGCAGGTCTGTGGGTGCCCGGGGCCGGGGGAGGGGCGGGGAGTGAGCGTGTCCTGGGGGCAGGTGCCCGTTTCGGAAGACGGCGGCAAACTCAATGCCACGGAGCTGGGCACTTACAACAAACAAACGGCACGTTTTACATCACCTATGTTTTGCCACAAAAAAAATTGGACACAGAAAGGAGTGAGGCGCTCATCATGCCACAGCACAGATGAGCCCTGAGAATGTCACTCTAAGCAGGACTCTGTCCATGTGGACGGTCCAGAGGGCAGACTGGGGGCCGCCGGGGCTGGGGGAGGGCAGGCAGGGACCGCAACGGGCCTGGGGTTTCTGTTGGGGACGGTGAAACCACGGGACCAGGCAGCGGTGACGGGAGTCAGTGCTGCTAAACTGTACACGCGAAGACGGTCATTTCAGGTTACGTGAACTCTGACTCAGTAAAACAAACCGAACCAGATCCGACCCCGAGGCAGCACCCGGGGGAGGGTGTCCAGACCCTTCTCCAGCCTCGACCCGCCCTGAGGAAGACGGGGTTGGTGGGATTCTCAGATGAGCCCCCCCCGCCCCCAGGGCCCGTCCAGCAGAGCGGTGGGAGCAGGGCCCTCCCGTCCCTCCAGTCTCGCAGCCTGCCTGTCCCTCCCTTCCCCGCACAGGCCGCCGCTCACTGAGAACCGCTGTCTGTCTGGTCTTGTCCACTCTCATCTGGCCCCCGAGGTAGGCACACTGGTGTTTGTGACTGAAACTAGGGAACAGAGAAACTCTGTGCTTGGGGACAATAAGAGCCGGAGAAGCTGAAGTGGCCACGGGAACGCTGGCCAGGAACACTGCTTGCTTCCCAGCTGCTCTTGGGGTCACCGCCCCGGGACGGAGCACCACGCCTGCCGGTGGGACACGCACCCGACCCCGCCCGCCCCGGCGCTGTGGGTTCTCTGCAGGAACCAGCCCGCGTCCCCCGTGAAGGGAGCCGAACGCAAACCCTCCGGGTGCTCAGAGGCTCCGCCTGCTGGTGTCACGCCCGTCAAGGGGATGAATCACCTTCGCTCACGCACAACTGTCCACTCGGCGGCAGGGATGACTGTGGAAAATGCAGACGAGGTGGAGACCCAGAGCTGCAGCGCCTAAATATTCCCGGGGGACGCACTGCCTGCCTGGCACCACCCGGGTGCCCGTGGCCAAGGGCCGCCCTCTGTGACATCCGCGCTGCTCCCCACAAACACGGCCAGGCCTTCTCCCCCTGGGAACACGGCCCTCGGCCACCCCGCAGGGGCGCTACCACCTGACCCCAACACAGACGCACGGACACCGCCCCTCGGCAGGTCCTCTGGGGAACACGCTGGCTTCCCTCACCCCGGCCCACGGTAAGGGGGATTTGGTTACACGCAGGGGCAAACCAGCAAGGGGGGGCCCAAGTGCGCCGTGCAAGCTGGCCCGGGGCCTCGGCGGCGACACGCACCTTTAACCGGAGGGGCCTGGCAGAGAAGGAGGCGCGTCTTACCTGGAGGCGTCGAAGCTGTCGTAGGAGCCCACTGTGTAGTGCCGGAAAAGCTTCTTGCTGCGGTCGGCCCGAGTTTCTGTACAGAGAGGGAAGAGAAACATCACTTAGAAAAGCCAGGGTCCCTGCACGCCGGCCCCCACGAGGCTGGCCGGGCCGCCTGTCGATCGGACCTACGCCGTGGGGGACCCACTCTCCTGGGGACAGATCCGGAGGAAGGTGAGGCCTCGTTCTGGGGTCCAACTTTGCAAAATTCGGGGAACGCCCATGAGCCCCAAGGCTGAGGATTCAGGAGCTCTGCTCCCACACGGAGGCGGAGCCCTGGGGTGGGCAGCTCGGGGGACGCAGGGGGAAGCGGTCTGCGAAGAAGATGGGACCACGCAAGTTCACGCTGGCCGGCGCGGCAGCCCACAGGCCGGCAGGAGCCGCCGGGGTGTTTGAACACCTGCTCTCGGCTGACGCCACGGAGCCTGGCTGCGGACCTGCGGGCCTGCGGGCGACGGCCTTCGGGAAGAAAAAGGCTCATTGTTTTTTCCTGATCATGGTTGCTTTCTCCTAAAAAAAAAAAAAAACAAAAACCCAAAACCAACCACCAAACAACCATGATTAACGTTGCTAATTAAGTTCTCTGCTTGCTTCCCTTATTCAGCGGATTTAGACGTAAATTTCACGGGGAAATGATATGAGCGATGTAATTAGATCTAACAGATAGCTCGGGGCTGCAGGGAACAGACCCCACGACAACACACTCGGCTCAGGATTCATTGTTCAGATACTTCCCTCCCTGAGCAGAACCCCCAGACAGTATCCTGCCGAACCCTGGAAAAAATACAGACAAACGAGGTGACTGGCCTCAGGAAAACGGCCTGAAGTCTCCCGGAGACTCCCTCCCGCACCCGCTCTGTTGCTCAAATCCTTGGTCCCACCTTCCCTGGGGGACTACCCTTTGGCTGCTTTTATGCCCAGAAGCAGCTAGTTCAGCAAAAAACACATGTTCCCTTTCTAAGCAGACTGGAGTTGCCTTGGGGGGTTGGGAGGTGCAGAGGTTCCACCTAGGACTACATTTCCCAGCACGCCTTGCACCCAAGCATGACCATGTGCCTGTTTCCCACCAATGGATTGTGAGCACATTTCACAGGAGGGGGCGGGGTCCCTTCCAAGCTTGGCTTTGATGGAAGTCACTGTGCCCACCCCACCCTGCGTTTCTGCTTCTCCCTGTGAATGCTGGGGGCCCCAGGCCCCGGAGGATGGAGCCGCTGAAGTGAGCGAGAGTTAAACTTCCGAGGCATGACGTTACCTGCACCCAAATGATCCACGTGTCACGGCGCTAACGCTGCCCCAAAGACTCAGGGCCGGGGCCTCTGAGACCGGCTCCCACCTGCCGCTCCACCCTCTTCTGTTGCTTCCCGGGACAGTGCCGTCGTGGGCACCGCTGTCGTCGCTGACGCCCAGTGCACACAGTGCGTGCGCCGGGCCCTGGTCTAAGCACCTCCCCGCCCATACCCGCTGGGCCCTCAGGCCCCGGGGAGGGTGCACAGGCGGGTCTGCAGGCCGGCCGCGTCCAGCCTGGGGCCGCCCCTCTGATTTCTGCCCCAGCTCAGGCCGCCCCCCAGCCCCTGCTCAGGACCTCGGGTGTCCACCCTGAGGCCTTGGCGTCCCTGCCGGGCCTCGCAGCCTCATCCGCACTGACATCTACTGAGTCCTTCTCCTGGGCCATCACGAGTGGCCGTCTGGGCTCCTCCGACTCCAGGACGGAGGTGGGACGACTGAGTGGGTTTGTGGGTGGTGACCGTGAGGACCGCCCAGGCCGCGTCACACCTGTTCACCCGCAGGGCCAGGATGCTCCAGGGCCAGGAGGAGCAGCCGGGCCGGTGGCAGCCCGCCCACCCCCTGCCCCAGCTCAGAGCCTCCCGACCACACTGTCTGTCGGACCCTGGGGCAGACGGGTCTGAGTCCCGCTGCCCCCTACGGGGCTCGAGCCCGGGGACTGGCCGTTTCTCTCTGTCGGCCCTGCCGCCTAACTCCCGAGGGACACCCGCTGAAAACGCTTGCTGGACTCATCTAAACGGTCCGCTGTGCAGTGAGCCCACCCAGACGCACCGCACACCGTCGGCGTCGGCTGCGGGCACCGGGCCCTCGCCCGGCCGGGCACGGGGCCAGCCCTGCGGTGTACCCCGCCCCGTGCGTGGCACCCGCATGTTCCGCGTCCTCCTCCCGCCTCGCCCCGGCGGCCGCGTCGTGCACATGGGCACTCAGTCGTCACGGATCAAGCCCGCCCGGCAGCCCGGCCCTGTGCCCCGAGTGCGGGCGCAGAAGGGCAGTCAGAGGGGGCAGGGCCTCAGCTCTGCTCCCGGGGCTCAGAACCTCGGGGACTGGGGTGAGGATGGAGCCAGGGACTACTGACCTCCACGGGCTGGGCTGAGGGCCCCCGCTGTCGCCCAACTGTGAGGAGGGAGCACAGGGGCCGGGCCGGGGCCACATACGTGCCAGGCCCTGGAGGGGTACGTGGGATTGGAAACACTTTGCGGGGTTAAGCAGAATACCCCGAGAAACCATTGCAGGGCCCTGGGGACTGGCTGTTCAGGGTTATTGTTACTCTTAACTGCTTTTGTTGCTTCAGCCCCATGTGGCAGCGCTGTGCCGGTTGTCTAGGGAACTGCTGGTGCTGAGAGCTGATTGGTGCAGGTCCTGGCTGGGGTCAGAGGTTCCCGTCGGGAGTAGAGGGAGTGGGCAGGGAACGTGCGTGTGTACAAATGCCTGTTTACCGGACAAAAAAATGTTTCCGGAAGGGGCCGCTTCTGGGCTCAGTCACTGAGCCAGCGGTTCTTAGCCTGTGGGATGAGACCAACAAGATTTCACACAGCGGAGGGGAGGGGAGGGTGCTGACCGACCCCGGGCTTACCGAGTTTGCAACCTGGCTCGGTGAACACGTGAAACCAGGGAGTCCCCTCTGCCACCACCACTCTGTGTAAGAGAAAGGGGACCCTTGGACGGGACGTTATCTCCGATTACTCTGTGAAAAACTCCCACTGCACAGGCCTTCCCTGTCCTCTGGCTTCTAGACATAGCCACACTTCTGCTCTGGGACACGGCCTCAGGGACAGGGAAGGGGTCCTGAGAGATGCCACCACCGTCACCACCATCATCACCATCACCATCACCATCATCATCACAATGAACACCACCGTCACCACCATCATCGTCATCACAATGAACACCACCGTCATCACCACCACCATCATCACCATCACCATCACCATCATCATCACAATGAACACCACCGTCATCACCACCACCATCATCACCATCACCATCATCATCACAATGAACACCACCATCACCACCACCATCATCCTCAAAGGTCACGTGGCCCACAGGGCGGTGTGGCCTCTGACCCTGGACTGTGAGCTTCCACAGCCTGGACCGACAGCGGCCGACAGCTGTGTGTTCTGGGACGTTCACCAGGGGCCTCGAGTGACTGTCCCCAGGTTACAGGGCGGCTCGGAGGGGATGAGTGAGTGGTCTGCCTTCACCCAGCCGGGAAGCGGCGGAGCCATGACCTAGAAAGCCACCCGCCCGGGTCAGCCTCCACGCTGGCATCTGGGAGGGGGCACCTTCACGGGCAGCCCACCCAGAGCCAGGAGGCCTGCTCACCCTCCCCGTCGTGTGGCCTGGCTGTCGCCTGGCCCACCAGTGTGGTGTGTGTCTCATGCCACACCCAGGCTCGGTCCCTGCCGGCTCTCTGAGGCCTCCGACGAGGAGGTGGGGCTGCTGGCTGCCTGGGCCGAGCCCTTGGCAAGGCGCCGGTGCAAGCGTGGGTCACAAACGGGAGGCCGGTGCCAGGCCAGCACTCGTGGGTCAGTGACAGCAAGGGACGCCAGGCCCTCCCCTGGAACCCCTGCCCCCACGGCAGCTCCCCGGGTCCCAGGCCTCTGCGACTGGCCTCGCAGGCAGCCCCCGCCCCTCCCACCGCACGACTGGGCAGGGGCGGGGCCGGGGTCTCCGCCACGGGAGGCCCCTGGCTGCAGCCGCTCCGCCCAGCCCGCCGGCCGGCAGAGGCACTGCAGGAGGGACAGCCGCACAGTGCGCCTCTGGGCCTGTCCTGCCCTGGCCCAGCCGGGATGGAGCAGGCCACGGTGCCACCATGACACATCTCCCGGAATGCCTCCGTCCTGCAGGACGGTGGGTAAGTGCGGTTTGCCTTAAAACCGCACAGTTCCAGGGCAAAGTCAAGGGCAGACACGGGGCTGCTGCCCACCTCCACATCAGGCCAGGAACAGGGGTTCGGTTCTTTGAGGTCACCCACGGCACAGACCTGGAAAACTGGGGCCTTGGGGGGCCTGTGGTGACAAGGCACACGGGGCGTGCAACCCTCATTCTGGGGCTGGGGACGCACGTATTGAGTGTGTCCCCAGCCGGGCAGCCAGCCGGGTCTCTTACACTCCCAGCAGGTCCCGACTCGGGCCCTGGGGCACAGCAAACCCTCCAACATCCCCACAGAGGACCTCGGGGCTCGTGTCTGACCCCACCGTCCACCCTGCACGGTCACTTTCTGCCCTCCACTTGCATTAAAGTGACCAGCTGGACACACTCTTCCCAGTCCCTGTCGAGAAGACGTCCCCCGGTCTGCGGGGGCCGTGCCGCCCTGTCCTTTGAGGCACCAGCCCGTCCCCTCCCCACCCCTACCGTCGGGTCCCGGCCCCAGTGGTTGTCACGGGAGCCCCGTCGGCCGCCCCTCAGAAGGTAGGCACGGTGCCCAGCTTGGACAAGGAGGCCCCGGCCCTGTTCTGGGACTCCAGCTCCTGAGGCCACAGCAGGGGTGGGGGGGAGGGGGGCCAGGCTGCCTGGCTGTGAGGCACAGGAGGACAGCAGGGAAGCTGGGGGCAGGGGTGGGAGGGACCCAGTGCCCGCCAGCCCGGTGACATGGTCAGAGTCCGGCACGCAGCCGGCCCCACTCTTCAATCCTGCGACCAGACGCGTTTCTGTTTTGGATTAAGACGACGCAGCTTCTGTGGTTTACGGCTGGAAGAGCTCCGGGCAACACAGCAAGGCGGTCACCCCTCTGTGACACTGCACCCGGTGGCCGGGGAACAGCCCCCGAGGTGCGGCCCACGCAGTGACTGTGGGCTGCGTCCGTCCTGTGGGGAAGGGCCTGCTCCCCTCACCACGCGGGGGCTGCGCGCACGAGCGGGCACCCGCCCCCCACGTGCACAGCTGTGGCCCGGGCCACTCCCGGCAGCTTCGAGCAGAGGGACCCACAGCCCACGCAGGGCCGGCCGGCCGCCCTTCTCCGAGGACGGAGACCTAGGGTCTCTGATGGGGCACGAGGTCCAGGGACGGGGCTGTGGGCGGCTGGTGGCCGTCACACCCCCCCACAGAGGGAGCCAGCCCGCAAAGGCAGCCAGCATGCACGCCTGTGGCCGGTGGGTCCCTGACATCAGTTTCAGACGCTGAGTTTGAGAGAAGATGATCCGTCACTTTCTGGACGGATGGAACATTTAGTCACCAAGGAAGACACCCACGCCCCCCGGCCCCCCCATTTTTGTCCTTGTCCTGCGGCATGGCGACCAGATGTTTGAGATGGTGGCTGCTCTAGCGGTGTGGGCCCCCTAGTGAGCTCCCGGGACACAGGACGGACGGGCGCCCCACCAGAGGGCCTGCTGCCATGGAGACAGGGCCGCGCCAGCGCACGGGGCTTTGCCACACTCGGCCTTCTCTGTCCTGTGGGCGGGCGTGGCCCAGGTTTCTGCAAGTCCGGCAGAGCTGGGCCTCTGTCACCTGCGACCCAGAGGCCCGCCGAGCACAGAAAGGAAGACCAGACGTCAAGGTGAAGGCTGAGTCTGGCCCCTGTCGGGGAGAAACCCACCGCAGACAGCAGAGTCGTAGGCCACGAAACGTGGCCAGCGTGGCCCGTGGCCCGGCAGCACATGCCTCCCTGGGTTTCAGGGCTCGAGGCTGCTCTGCTCACAATGAAGGAGGCGGCCACCGACCGAGGGAGGGGGAGCTAGCTACCTGCCCGTTTCCTTAACCTGCTGAAGCTTCTCAAAGGCAAGAACCAAGTCGTTTGCAAGCAGGTCCCCTGCTGGGCCACGGCCAGGCTCCGTGCTCCGTGCTGTAGCAGGTGCCCCACATGTCCCGAGCCCAGCAGTCACCATCACTCTAGTCTGAACGAGCATCCGCTCGTGCCTGGGTCATGGCAGTAGACCCCTCCCGAGTCCTGCTTCCACACTGGCCCATCCCTCTGCAGTCCACTCTGCGGAGCCACCAGAAGGAGCTTCACACAGTGTAAATCGGGGGACGCCACCTTCCTGGGTAACATTTTCCAACAGTGTCCCGGTGGAAAGAGAGTCGCACCCCAGTGCCCTCCGGTGACACCGGCCTGACACTAGGTGGCCCTGACTGCCCTCCGCAATGGCACCACTCTTTCCACATTAGCCTCCTCTTTGTTCCTTGAACATGACGAGCTTGTTTGCGCCCGGGGCCTTTGCACTTGCTAGACTCTCTCTAGAACATTCCTTCTCCAGCTCAAATTCTACTGCACGGCTAGCTCCAGCGCCCACGACACAGAATGGGGCGCAGGAAGAGCCCGCTAACTGTGGGACAGCCCTTGGACCCTTCGCTCAGGTTCACCTCGGGCAATTTCCCCTCCTCGGGTCTGACGTGACACGGTGGGGGCAAAGCATCGAAGGTGGTGGTCCTGCCTCCTGGGGACTGCCCGAGGCGAGGGAGCAGCCCCTCCTATAAACGGCTCAGTTCCAGTCCTACCCTGGGGGCGACGGCGGTGACCTCCTCCCTGTGCCCCTCCTGGCTCTCACCTCCTCAACCACAGCCCCGAGACTTCGCCACGGACAACCTGACTGGCCCCAACTGCCCCGACTTTCGCCTCCCCAGGCCCCGAGCACAGCCCCCGGCGAGCCCCGCCGACTGCCCACCCACAGGACCTGAGCCAGGAAGGGGCTGGTGTCAGAGCTGTGAGCTGAGGTCCCCTTTTACACTGCACGGAGAACAGAGCCGAGTGACCAGTTTCTACAGAGTTCTGCTTGTCCGCCACTCGGAGACTTAGTTTTAATCCCACCGACAGGAAGGAGAGAGACCAGGTAGAAAGACAGGAAGGAAGACAGAGAGACACACAGAGAGTTGGGGGGTGGCGGGAGTGGAGTCCCTGGACACCCCTCTGTCACCCTCTGTCCCCACCTCCCTCGCCCTCTCTTCACCTTCAATCTTGGCTCCTAACCCCAAAGAGGCAAGAGTCACAGGAGCAGACACGGGCAGTTGGGGAGCCCCGTCCCTCACCACGGCAGTTAGTTCAAGATGCCCACGCAGCTCCGTGAGGCGGTGACCTTCACGGCACGGCCCGGGGCTGAGGGTCCCCTGCTGTGTGACATGTGGGGCTGCCTGGCTGCACCCCCCAGGGCCTGGCACCCACCCTCGCCCGCCCACACGGGCTCTGTGATCTCCGGCGGGTTTTAAACCAGACGCCGCTCGGGCTGCACCCCGGGCTGGCGAGCCAAATGCAGGATCGGAGCCGCGGGGAGGAAAGAATTACCGATGGGGAAGGAGACAGAAATAACTTTTCTTTTTTAAAACCGCAGTTGCGGACGGGATCCTTGCGCAGGGGAGGGACACACAGGACTCGGGGAGAAGCTGGCAGGGGCGCAGAGACAGGCTGGCTGGACACTGGTTTGTGCGGCTGGGCCGGCAGGGCCGTGGGGGCTGGTAGAGGGTCCCTCGGCCCCAGCCGGCAGGACGGGGTGGGGGCAGAGTGGTGGGTGCGGCTCGCAAGTCACGGCAGAGCTCCGGCCACCGTCCTCTGCTGCCAGGGGCGCTGACCCAGGGCCAGGAGGTGAAGGTCAGAGACGCCCCCTCTGAGAAAGCCACGGAGTGGCACAAAACTTATCACTGCTGCCATCACAGCCAGCCTGGGTCCCTCATTTGTCCGCTGCAGGTGAGTTATCGGGCGCCGTCCGGGTGCCGGGGGTCGGCGCACAGCGGGAGGGCAGCAGAAAACCAGGGTCCTGCTCTTCAGTGGCCCAGACGGGGCTCACACGGCGCCGACCTCCCGGCAGAGGTGTCTCAGTCTCCGGCGGCTGCTGTAACGCGTTACCCCCGACCCAGTGGCCTCCAACGCACCGGTATCACCGCCCACCTCTGCACATAGAACGCTGATCCGGGGCTCGCTGGGCCGCAATCGTGGCGGGGGCGGGCTGGTGTCCCGGGGCTCCGGGGAGAACAGTTCCTGGCCGTCTCCAGCTTCCGGAGGGGCCTGCACTCCTTGGCTCCTGGCCCCATCATAGGTCTGCCAATCTGGCCCCAGTGGGTCGAGTGCTCAAGTCCCATCACTGATTCTGAACTCCGGCTCCCTCGTTCACGTGAGGGCCGGTGGGATGACACTGGACCCTCCCGGGTAACCCCGGATAAAATTCCCTGTCTCAAAGCCAGCTCCCGAGTAACTCGACCCCGTCTGTGACCTCGTTGGCCTCTGCTGAGCACCCAAACACATTCACGGGCCCAGGGACGGGGGCGGACCACACCCCATCCAGCCCCGCGGACTGACGCTGCGGGGCGAGGCTCGCTCGGAAAATGACTCAAACCCGTGCTGGTTAAGGAATTCAGGACCTGGCGTTCAGGGCGGAAACTACCGAGTAAGAGAAGTGGTTTTCTAGGAAATGCACTTCCGGTTCGCAGGTGGGACTCCACGCTCAGTTCAAGTTCAGGGTCTGCCAGACGCAGCCCCTCTGACACGCCGTCTCCTCTGCGCATCGGGGGAAAGGGCCCTTATCTCGGCGTGAGGGGCTCGCTCTGAGTGTGGCAGCCCCGTGCGTGACGCGGTGAGCCCCCTGCCCCTAACAGCACCGCCCGGAGGTCTGCAGGGACTTGTGCCCTGGGGCCCCACTCCCTTCCCCCGTGGTCACTGTAGCTGCCTCCATGGTGGCCGGTGTGCCCTACAGGTGCCTGAGTCACTGGTTTCTGTTTGGTCCCAGCTCCCTCCTCCCCAGTGTGTGCGCACGAGTGTGGCGTGGGTCACCTGCTCCGGTCTCCCTTCCTGCCCACCGGAAAAACCGGCACTGCGCCACACAGCTGGGTGGGGACCCAGCGGCAAGGGACCAGCGGGCACAGGCGCGTGCTGGCCAGCCGGCGCCAGCCCTGCAGCGCACAGCTCAGCGGCCCCAAACGCTCCGGCCCCGCTCAGCAGCCAGGCTCACGGACTCGGACACCGAAGGCTGCCTTTCCGGCCTCGGCCAATGGAAGTGGCTCAGGCGGCCAGAGGCCCCCAGCAGGCAGTCTTTCCCTTGGTCATCCCAGCACACTGCCGGCTGGGTTGTACGAGGACAGAAAACACCTCAAGGATGAGTGTTACTCTGTGTTCCCGAGTTTACGGGAGCTGCCTCTGAGGTCATCATTTTTACAAAGCGGTCCTTCTCACGGGGCCCCGGCAGTGGGGTTCGGGCGCCGGCCAGACGAGGCACCAGGTCCGTGTACTCAGCCACAGGAGGGGTGAGCTCCCACCAGGTAGCTGAGGGTGCCGGGTGCCAGGGCTGTGGGCGGTGGCCCAGCCAGGATGCTCAGCAAGTGGTCGGAAAGCAGGGGGACCCAGCGGGAGACAGAGGGCGGCCTCTGGAGGGAGGGCTGGTGGGAGAGGATGGGGGAGGGGACCCCGGGGCAGGCGAGTTGCCGCCACCGTCACGCGGTGATCCACACATATCGGTCTCTGGTCACCAGCATGGTAGGTGATGGTTAGCTGGTCCTCAGCACTCACTGCCTGCTACTTTAAGTGCAAAACACATGATGTGACAGCGGTGACACTCCCAGCAACCTTATGTGACAAGCAGCGTCACCCTCCTCCATGCAGGTGAGGAGCCAGAGCCTCGAGGTGGAGTAGCGTCTGGGACTCCAGCCCACGGGGGCCAGCTCCGGCGCTGGTGCCCCTAACCACTGCCCAGCACTGCCTCGCACACCGCCACGTGTGAGCGCCGTCTTCCTGCTGACCCGCTGGGTGCTGGCTCACTCAACAGCTACCTCGGGGCACCAGCTCCTCCCTCTCCCACGGGGAGAGACACCAGGTGCCCGGCCTCCCTCCAGGAGTGACCATGTGACTCGGTCGCAGCCACTGAGGTGGGAGCTGGCGTCTGCTGGGCGCCGCCTCCCTCTGCAAACCCGGCCTCCTGGACCACATCTGCTTTCCCATGTGGAACGTGGCACTGGCCCAGCAGCCACAAAGCCGCCTCGGGGGGACGTGGGGCAGGGAGAGAGGCAGGGGCCCAACTGCAAAGCCACATCTCCTCTGGGTTAGTGGCCAACAGCCCCACGAGACAGGCACCGACGTAGCACCCACGCTAGAGGAGGAGGCTGAGGGTGGAGAGGTTAGACGCCACGCCGGAGTCCCGTGTTTCAGAGTGCAGGAAGTGGGCTTTTGGCTGTTCTCATCACACCTCTGCTGTCGCCGCCCGGCGGGCCCGTGAGGTGCGTCTGCCCCACCTAGGAGGACACCGGGTGCCCGTGGGGCAGCCCAGAGCCGCCCGCTCCTGGGTGGCAGGGAAGCCAAAGCTCGGCTCCGTGACTCAAGGTCACCCTGTACTTGACTGCACCCAGCACGTGGCGTTCGTGAACGGGCACGTTTTAGGGGGGCAGTTCCCTGCAAATACTGCTCTCACCGCGCTGCACGTGAGGTCCCCAGGGGACGCAGGAAGAGCCTGAGGTCACAGGCTCTCCAGTCGGAAACCTGCATTTGAGACAAGCAGGGACTTGCCCAAGGTCACGCGGTGGGGGCCCGCTGCCTGGCACTCGGCGCTCCGTCGCTGACAGCCGCCTGTCCCGTCCCTCAGCGGTGCCCGGCCGCCCCAGGCACCGCAGGCGCGTGGCGGGTGGCCCGCGGCCCGGCTGCCCCCCTCTCCCCGACGGGCTGCTCTCCGGCCGGAGGGCGCGGTGGGGAGTCTGCGGTGGCGGGGCTCATTAGCTCTGCCCTGGCCCTGTTTCCCAGTCCCCACCCTCCCAAACTGGGCCAGGGAATAAAGCGGCCGGCTGTCAATGAGTCGGTTCCTACTCTACAGTAATTAGAATGCTTTTCCAGAGGAAAAAAAAAAAAAAAAGAACGAGCCCCGGCGGCTCGGTGGAGCGTTTCCGTCGCTCCGCCGTGCCAGGCTGGCAGCCGGAGTAAGAATCAGTGAACGCGGAGCCCATGCCTGGGGCGCACGTGGCCGCCGAGCTGGCAGGGCGCGTCCACGCCAGGACGGTCCCGTTTCCCGGAACGGTCTCTCCTCCCCTGCCACGGAGCGGGGACGCTGCGTGGCCGGGGTGGCTGGGGAAGCCGACACGCCAGGATCTGGAAGAGACCCTCCTGGCACTGACCCCACGGCCCGGGCCCACGCCTCTGCTTCCCCAGCACGCCGCCTCCAGCCACTTCCTGCCGACACCCACGGCCCAACCCCACGGGACGCCCGGTCTGCGCCCGCTGCACCGCCGGCCGGTCTCCCCGGGAACCAGAGCCCGGGGGGCGGAGCGGTGGCCCGAGCACCTCTCCTCTGTCTTTAGGGAGCCCCCGCCTGCCAGGCAGCGTTTCCACCCCCCTCAGACCGGCCCCCCAAGGTGAAGCGCGACGCCCAAGGGCACGCGGCAGAGCTGGATCGCAGCCCAGGAGTGAGTCGAGGGCGGGAGGACTCTTTTTAGTGTTTGACGATCTTTTTTGGGACGCTGGCAGCTGAGGCTCGGGAAATAGGACACACGGAGGGAAGACTTGTTGAGCTCAAGGACGCCGCCCCGATCGTGTGGGAAGGCGGCGAGCGGACCTCTTGGGAGTCCAGCCTCCCTCTCGTCTGGGGCTGACACCGCAGCGCGGGATCGGGGTGCCTCCTGCAAGCACCAGGGCGGGCTGGGGGACGGCTCCGGCACATCCCGGTGGCACTGACAGATCCCGTAAGAACCCGCACGGCAATGACCTTGCTGACGATGGCGGCCAACCCCCCCCCAGGACACTCACTCCCTGCCACCCAGACCCAGCCTGCACCTGCAGGAGGTCAGGCTCCGGCCCCCCAGAAAGGTGCCACACGTCACTGAGTGGCACCCGGGGTGGCAGGTGGGTGAGCGCCAGTGGGGGGAAACCGGGTCGCTGGAGTCTCAACAATTCACGGCTCAGTTTCTCACGGCGCACCTGGGAGGGCTCTCCTCTAACCGGGTCACCGGCCCCGAGCCCCCAGCCCCAGCAAGCTGCCGGCGTCTCCTGCTGTCTCTGAGCACCAGGGAGGGGCTGGCAACGGCCTCCTACAGCAGGCGAATGAAGCACCGGCTCCTGAAAACACGTGCGGTGCTTCCCCGGCCCCACCACTGCAATGCCCGGGGGCGCACGGCCCCCTGGATTTAAAAAAGCTCCGAACCGAAGAGCAGACTGGCCATGCTTCCTTTGCAGGAGGGTGGGCCGGACAGGGTAGGGAGCAGCCTGCCCTGCTCCAGTTTGGGGGACTTCCCGGTTTGTCAGGTAGGACAGACACAGGAATCCTGGATAAGGCACATACTCAAGTCACAGCAACTCAGAATGCACTGCCCCCCACCCCAACCGCCCCACCCCCCGTCGGCCCCTTCGAGTTCCACAGCAGTGCTTACTAGGAATAGATGCTCCAGGTGGTCTTAGAAACCCACCGGCCGCTCAAAGGGACTCTTCATGACACAGAAAGGCCACCGGGGCCCCAGGGGAACCGAGACGCCGGGTCCTGCAGGATCGGACGCTGCCTTGGCTCTCCCCTCTACCTCGGCAGCCGGGAGCCCCGGAGGCAGACAATAGCCTTCCAGGTTGGCGCACGGCAGCCAGCGCTGCAGCAACTCCCGGACGCGCCGGGGGCACTCGGCGATCGCCTACACAGCCAGCGCCGGTGCCCCGAGACGCCGCCGTCCCTGCGCGCTCCTACGAACAAAGGCTCGGCACACCCGCCCGCCCGCCGCCGGTGCGGGCTCGGGAGGCGGCAGCGTACCTCCGAAATGAACTTTCTTCTTGAACCGTGACTGCTCAGCCATCGTCGGCAGCCTGGGCGTGACCATCTCAATCGGGCTGAGCTCGCCGCTCGTCCAGGTCCATGCGGAGGCCGTGGCCAGGCGAAGGCTTCATCTAGTATTGTCTGCTGGTGCAGGCGCGACGAAGTTGCAGCCCTCCGGGGCCAGAATCGCAGAGGCAGAGCGGGGAAGGCGCAGAGGAGGGTGAGAGATGGTTCTGGAGCGCAGTCCACGGGGAGCTCCCAGAGGCGACTTTTGGAGACCGCACACCGGGATCCACGGAAAATTCAGGGTTTTGACTCAAGTTGTAAGCTCCAGATTGGAGCCCGTATCCTTCCCACTGTACCAGGGACCGTTTTTTTCTTTCCTAGCGCCGTTTCCATGGCGATGCATCAGTCACTAGTCTAAATAAGTACGGGTGAAGGACGCCTGAAAAGCCAGCGCAATTATGCACTAGCGGGGAGTGGAGAATGATTCAACCCCGCTGTTAGCACGGGCCCGAGGGAGCGCCGGGGGGCTGCGGGCACCCTCATCCTGCTAGGGGCTTTCTCGTTTTGGGACCCTCGGTGTTTCTCAGTCGAGGCCGGTTCAGAGCCCCGCGCCGTGGACCGGACAGCCAAGTCCATTTCGGCCGCCCCATCCCACCCGACCAAGCCTACCCCACAGGAAAGGGCTGCGTCTCAAGCCCACCAGTCCTGGCCACAGATGCCTTCCGTGACTTCTGCCGGACCGTGTGTCCCTGGCAGGAGGCCAGGAGGCTTGGGACTTCAGGTGGCATGGAGGGATTTGGGGAAAAGTCCAGGGCCACTCCGTCCACTCCGTGGAAGGCCGGCGATGGGCGTCCGCGGCTGGAGTGGGGCTGGGGCTCGGTCTGGGGCCGAGGGCTGAGCCGGCCTCCTTCCAAACGGGGTCCTCGCTTCTCTGCTTTCAAAGCGCCTCCCCACTCAGTCCCCACTGCAGAAGGCAGGGCAGGGGCTCTCCTGGCTTTTTGTCATTCTCCATCACTTTGTAAGTGGCTGCCGTGAGCTCAGTGTGCGGCCTCAGACAAGACCCCTAACCCTTCGGGCTCCCGGTTGGGACGGGGTGGGAAGCTGGAGATTCTCCGTGAGTGTTGCCCCTGCCCTGACGAGGCACGAGGGGCCGGGTCCCTTCTGTCAGACGTCGAGACGATGAATCAGTCACCTGAGGAATGGGATGTGAGGCGGGTGCCCGGCCCGCGGTGCCCTCCGAGGAAGGAAGCCCCATTGTTCCCACTGCTGCTGCCGATGCGAAGGGCGGAAACCCCTGGCTTCCTGTCTGCTCACGCTCCGTGGCTCCAACAATGTCGCCCAGGCGTGGCTCGGCCTGTAACTCAGCCTTCGGTCCCTGTTGACCCGCCCACCTTGGCATAAATGCCCCATGAAGGTCTGAAGATGAGAAAAGTGGGCCCAGAGATGTTAAACAACTCACCCAGGGTCACACAGCCGAGTAAACGTGAACCTGGGCCCTGACCCCGGGCCCCGGGGCTCTGGACCCGGCTCTGTGCTCGTCTGCGGCCCGCCTTGCGCCCTGGGGCCGCAGGCACGGCACTCAGCTGGCACGCACGGGTCTCTGGTGAGCGTCCTGGCAGATCAGAACCATCCCTGATCCTGTCTGCCGGCGCAGCAGAGGCGGGGACAGGCCCTCGGGCCTCGGTGGATTCCGGGGTCTGAGCCCCTTCCTTCCACCCCAGGCCGGGCTGACCCCTGAGCAAGTCAGGGGTCACCAACAGAGCCCGGGCCTGGCAGGCTGGAGGCCCGGGGGCCGCTGCCACGGCTCTGGGGAGAGGTTTCCGTGGGAGGCACGGCAGAGAGACAGAGGTAAAAATAGCACGCTCGGCACAGCACCCCAGCTGCGCCCGGCCCCCAGCCCCACGCCGCCCGGGGCGCCGCGGAGCCGGGTGTCCCCAGAGCACCTGTGTCTCCCGGAGGGCCCGGGGCTCCAGGCTGTGCACGACGGCAGCACTTCCGCCTTCCTCCACGTCGCCGCACCCACACGGCAGGCCAGGGCAGCCGGCAGCGGGTGAACGCCAAGGTGAGAGCTGGCCTTCCTGCCCTGTGACCTCGGCGGGCTCCTCGCCATTCCCGGGGTTCGGCCTCGCCCTCAGGGAAACGGGCGCTCGAGAACACATCCTCTCTGCGGGGTGGGGGGGAGCTGGCTGCCCGAAACCACGAGAAGCTCTCGGCGGCTCCCCGCAGGCAGGGGACCAGGGTGACCCCCGGCCTGCCCCTGGCAGGATCCCAACACCCGCGAATGCACGCTCACTGGCTGTGTCACCCGGAAGCCATGGCACAAGCACGACGTGCAGAGTGGGGCCATCGCGGGTCCGACCGGTCTGTTGGAAAGTGGGCGTGCCCCCCTCCCCCCGGGTGGCACACACTCGGACACTCGTCACTCTGTCGGCACTTCCGGAGACAGCAAAGGACCAGTGCCCCATCCTAGGGTCAGGGTTGCGCCCTCCCCGACGCCCACTGGTGGCGGGACAGGGGAAGGTCACCGAAACTCCTCGGTGCTATGCTGTGGATCTGGCTGCGGATCTCACACCTCTCTGACACCGTTAGGGTCTTTGCTGGGCTGTCTTCCTCTCCGACCTCTCACCCCCACCCCCAGATTCTTCTGTGGAAGCGTCTGGAGGCGGAGCCTGGGGGAGGGGTCGGATAAGGTCGAGGGGCGGGGCCCCGGGGTGTGGATCAGGCCCCGTGAGAGGAGGAGGGAGCGGAGTGTGGCAGAAGCCCCAGGTCCCCTCCCACCCCTGGCCCACGTGGAACCCACGGAAACCGAGGTCAGAGCGCACGCCGGAGCCACCAAGTCCGAGGTAAGACTGTCACTCGTTCTCTTTAGACTCCCGAGATGGTGACTTCCTGCGCCTTGACGGTGGGTGGGCCCTGAGCACCCCGGGGACAGAAACAGGACACGGGACCGCCCCCTCACTGGACAAAGGAGGGAAAGAACCCAGATTCACAGCAAACCCTGGACGGCACGTCGAGGGGCCTGTCCTGAGCCCCCTCAGCGCACTTGCTCGGTGAAGGAAGAGCCTCATCGGAGAGGTTTTTGGGGGAGACGGTGTTCGCGACGGTACAAGTTTTCCAAGGACTGCCTCCTGCTGCCGGAGAACCCCGAGACTGAGCACCCCGACCCCGTCAGGGTCTTCGCTGGGCTGCCTCCCTCTCTGACCTCTCACCCGTCGTCCTGTCAGAAATGTCACACGGTCAGAGGAGGCGAGAGGCCCGCGCTTTCTCCGAGAGGGCGGGGACGCACGCCTCTCTCCGGGCCTAACGCCCGTCGGGGGAGGCGGCCTGCGCGTCCGTGCCCACGGACCCCGCGGGGCGGCACGTTCGAGGAGAAGCCTTGACAAAGCGAAACCCCAGACTCCAGTCCGGGGGGAAGGGAACCGAGGCTCACTGAGTGCACCGGCGTGCCGTGGGCCTTCTCCGATGAGAAAAATGCAGAAACGCCTGTGTTTTAGGAAAATGGCGCATCGAAGCTTGATGCTTTGGGGGGAAAATCCTTATGCCGAGACCGCCGTAAGTCTGTCATTAGCCTAAATAACACAGGCAGAGATAAGTACCGAGGAGTGTACTAAAAGGAGTGATTTTTTTCAGTGTGTGGAATTTTAGTGAGTAAATGTTTTCCTACAATATTCATAAATGCCACTAACACCCCAAACCAGCCGCATTTAACTTATCTGCAGCTGGTTCTGTGTCATATTTAAAGTGAATCACGTTGCAACATTTGGGG
The DNA here is from genome assembly GCA_028533065.1 of Trachops cirrhosus. Classification (NCBI taxonomy): domain Eukaryota; kingdom Metazoa; phylum Chordata; class Mammalia; order Chiroptera; family Phyllostomidae; genus Trachops; species Trachops cirrhosus. Next base: position 1,835,224 of record CM052543.1, on the reverse strand, counting down.
GACTATTAAAAGCTGCGTGTGGCGGGAGGAATTTCATGGATTCCGGGGTAGGAGCGCAGAGGGCGAGGGCTTGTCGGCGCGCAGGCGCCCGGACCACTGTTCTCCTGGGCCTCCCCCCGCCGCCGCCCCGCTAACGGGTCGGAGCGAGGGCCTGACGCCCGCAGAGGCTCCTCTGACCAGGGCGTGGTTCACACAGCCTGCCGGACGAGGGCCGCGGTCCAGGAGGGCGTGCGGGGAGGGGACGTGTGACCACTCGGCAGAGGCATGTCACATCACGAGGACCTGAGAGCAGGCACTGGTTCGGGGCCTGCTTTCCGCCAGCATGGGGCGGGCGCTCTGTGTGTTCATTTCCCGTCGCCGAGGACACCCAGTGTCCAGCCGCAAGGAGACGCACCACGAAGGGAATGACCCCTGCCACTGGAGGGGAAGAACAGGGCGCCCCCGCCCCCCGCTGCTGTGTCTGTCCCCATCCGCACAGGCTCCCAGGCAGGCCCCTCAGACGGTCAAAGCGGGGTCTCCAGGGCTGCGTGCCCTTGTGGGCGTGTGAGGTCCCCCGGCTGTGGCCTGGCTGGGCGTCCCGCTCAGGGCACTGGTCTCAGCCCTGCGCGGTGCTCAGCCCGGTCAGTCCCCCAGAGCTGTGCTGTACGTGGTTCAGGCATACGGAGGGCTTTCATTTTTTATTTTTTAAAGATTTCATTTATTTATTTTTAGAGAGGGGGAAAGGAAAGAGAAAGAGAGGGAGAGAAGCATCAGTGTGAGGTTGCCTCTCGCACGCCCCCTACTGAGGACCTGGCCTGCAACCCAGGCATGTGCCCTGACTGGGAATTGAACCAGCGACCCTTTGGTTCGCAGGCTGGTGCTCAGTCCACTGACTCCACTGAGCTGCACCAGCCAGGGCAGCATATGGAGGGCTTTTAAACCTCTTCCTCTGCCCCACCCCTGTATACAGGGTGCCCAGACCCTAACACAGAAAGCAGCCTGCAGCAGACGCTCACCACTCACCTCCCATCAGCACCCCGGAGGGGCCTGGACACCCTGGGGTGGGGGTGGAGGACCCTCGGTGTCTCCGAGGCAGTACCAACAGAGTCCCGGCTGCTGGACGGCCCAGACGCCTGTGGTCAAACGGCGCCGTGGCCGTCTGCCAGGGAGTCCCGTGTGCCCGGCTCCGGACGCGGGCCCGAGACGCAGGTTCACTGTCCTGGGGCAGCTCCCCTCTGGCTGAGGAGGTGGAAAACATTAGATGCCCCTGGGACGAGGACTTAAGGGGGAACAAGCCAGCGAGACCCAGCGGGCCGGGGCAGGTGCCTGGCCCTGGGGCGCTGACCGATGGAACGTCGGGTCAATGACACCGTGCCCGCCCCGAGTCCCAACCTGAAGGGCGCTGCGTGCTTCTCCTCGCCGATCGCAGCACAGCTGCCCCGTCAGTCCACCGAGGCCAGCCTGCTGGTCGACGTGATGGGCGTGCCCAGACGCCTCGCCCGACTCGCTGGCTGGCTACCAGCTGCCAGCTGAGGACGGCAGAACCTCCCAGCAGAGCCCAGCCCGAGCTGCGGGTTTGCTGGTTTATGCAATCCTGAGATAGATGGCTACTGTTTCAAGTCGCTACATTCCTGGTGGTCCTATTGCAGCTGTTAGCAGTAGTTAGTTTTGTGACTTGAGGCAACTGTTTCACCACCCATAAAATATCCATAAGATGGAGAGGGTAAGTCTCAGCCATCATGGAGCACTTCGCTGCAGGTAACCACGTAAAAATGTATCTAAAAATGTATCGAGAATGCGAAGTGCGAGGCTCCTGGGTAGAAACAGTAGCGAGAAGTCTGGAAACGGGGGCGGGAGGCTGGCCAGGGCTTCATGGATGAGCTGCTCCGTTCAGCGTCTCTTCCCAGAGTGGCAGGGCCCCTGCCGGGCTTGCTGCGGGGAGGCTGAGGGCCCGCTGGCTTCTGTGTCGTTTCCAAGGCTTTCTTGTTGCCAAGGTGCCAGGTCATCTGCTTTGTGACACAGGAAGCAGCCTGGAAGGGCAGCAAGCCTCCATAGGGCTGGAGGCGGAGACGAGGGGTGGGACGCTGCCTCTCGGGTCAGGTTCACGGTCACCTCCTGGGACAAGGCCCATCCTCTTGATGACCGGCTTCCTCCTTTGTATGACAGATGACGCCCTACCGGCTCAGCAGCCCTATGGGGCAGGCAGGAGGTGAAAATGAGACAGCCCGGGCCAGGGACCGCCCTGAGTTATGGGTCCAGATAAATGAGCCCTGAGGGCACGGGAAGGTCAGCTGTGTCCGGCTCCCCCACCGCGCCACCCCGGGCCTGCTAGGGTGGCCGTGGGCAGTTCTGCGTTTCTGGGCATGTGTGCTTTTGTTCACTTACATTAACAAAGGACGCCTACAGAGGAACGGGGTGCTTGTGGGAGGGAGGCACAGAGGCCTTCTGACAGTCTCACCGGCTGACATGTTCCCGGAGTTATTTGAGGGCCGGACAAAGGCATGGGTGTGCTGGCTGTTCGTGCCGGAGGCCCGTGCGTCGGGAGAACAAATGAGACCCAGGCACTCAGCGTCCAGGCAAGCACGGGCAGGTGTGCGTGGAGTGGCACTTCCGGCCTGCTCCCTGTTGACCATCACCATGGAGACCGGAAGACCACCAAACAGACTGGTTCCTGACATGGAAAGATGCTCCTTGTTTGGCACACAGCGGACGCCTGGGGCGCTCCACCTGCTCGCCGAGGACAGGGAGCGGCTCACAGCTGCACGGGCGCAGAGGGGGCTGGGCAGCATCCGCAGACGCCTGGCACAGCCTGGCCTGCCGTCGGGGAGACGGGTCGCTCCGAGTCCCTCGGGTGGAAGGCGTCCCTTCCTGGTGGCTCCTCCACTCCAGACAGCGTGGCAGCCGGCCCCCTGCCCACCCACCGCTCAGACCTGGCGAAAGGAGGGCCGGTTCCAGGGCTCCTAGGAACCCGGCAGGAGAACCGAGGCTCCGGCCATCTGGGGGCGAGGAGGCGGGGTCTCCAGCCTGAAGGGCTGAGAAAGCAGATGCTACTCAGCCCGCACATCTGCCGGGAAACACGCAGGGCGGGCCGCACACGTTCACACCACGCAGGCGCCGCACGCTGCTCAGGCTCTCTCCGAAGAGTGGCCGACGCCTCTAACTATTCGCATGGCTCGCGTGGCCCCGCGCCACTGCTGGTCACGTGCGGGTCCATCCGGGCCTTGGGAAGCCGACCCCGGAGGTGGGAGAGGGTCCGCGTGCTGGACCGTAAAGAGGGGTCAAGGGCTGCTACCCACGGCCACATGGACGAGCCCCACCAGGACACCGCGGGAGAGGTGACCTCGCCGATGACCGCCTGGCGTGTGGGTCCGCGTACCTGAAAAGTCCAGAAACGCAGGGGCAGGGAGCAGGTGGGCGGTTCCTGGGACGGAGGGCGGGGCATGGGGAGGGCCTGCTGATGGGGGCGGGGCTTCCTTTAGGGACAGCGAGAGGCCTGGGAATTAGAGGGCGGCGGCAGCCCTGCCCGGAACGTCCTAGATGCCCTTGGCTGTGCGCTTTCGGGTTACACTCGGGAGGGAGCGCAAAACAGGGCACGTAGGGCGTGGGCCCGGTGCCAGCCCCGCCTGCGCTGCACCGGCCTTTGACTCTGCGTGACTTCCGGTCTGTCTCCGCACCACCCCGTGCAGACGTGGGAGCCGCACTGACGAGCGGGCGTGACTGCACGTGGCGCCCCCACGACGGGGACTGGTCCTGTGAACACTCCGTGCGGCGCGAGGCCCCGAACCTGGGCTGCAGGGAGGCCGCTCCGAGGACGTGGGCGCCGCGGGCACGGTGCGCGCCTGCCATCAACAGACCCTCCGCCGCCGCACGGTGGTCCCGTCCCCGCCCAGCCCCGCCCCGCGCCCCGCCCCCAGCTGCCGTGGGCCCCCGCGGTCAGGACGGCTCGCCACGCCCTCCATCCCTGCACACGGCTTCCTTCCCACTCACCTCTGGGCCGCGGCTGCAGCGACGGGGCCGCCCGCCCCCCTCCGCTCAAGACACACGTCCTCGTCCCCACGTCCAGACTCACAGGCCCCATTTCAGCAGCGCCCCCCGGCCCCGACTTCGGAGGACCGCCCCTGCGCCCCGCCCCCCCTCTGCTCTCCACCCTCGCTCCTCTGGGCGCTCACCGAGGTGAAGTTCACAGGCAAACCCGACATTTTAAAGGGCGCCGCTCCGGAGTATCTGGTACCTTCTTCACAGGGTCGCGCAAGCACCGCCTGTCGCGTTCCGGAACGTTCCCATCTCTCCCGAAGGAGGCCCCGGACCCCTGAGCTACGGACTGCATTGTGCGCCCGCCCCCTGTTCACAGGTGGAAGTCCCAGCCCCCCAGGTGACTGTAACCGGGAATGGACACCAGAGCTGGCTCTGTCCCCATGCAGGACAGAAGTGGCCTTGAGGGGACAGGGAGGAGGCAGCGGCTGACCGGTCCCCGTGAGGGCAGGCCCCACCAGGAAGTGAGTTTGCCGACACCTAGACCTTGGCCTTCAGCCTCCGGCACCGCGAGAGCCAAGAGCGGCTGTTGAAGCCCTGGCGCGCGGTGGTTTGTTATGGCCGCCGGCTGCCTTTGGCCAAGACCATCCCCGGTCGCCCTCAGCACCGGCAACCGTTCCCAGGCCTTCTGCCTCTGGACACGCCCCACTCGGAGCGCGTGCCGCCTTCCGGTCCCCGCTCCTTCCGCTCGGCCTGACGTTTCGAAGGCTCATCCGGTCCGGGGCACGTGTCGGGGCTTCGTGCCTGTTCACGGATGCGTGACACCCCCCTCGCTGGCTACAGAGACCGCGCTCCATGCGTCCACCATCTGGTGGCCCGCACCTGTCCAAACACCCACTTGGCATTTTTCTGGGACCTCTTCTCTCCTGGACCCTCAACATGAGACGTCCTGTGGCTCTCGACAAGGCACCCCATGGTGACCGTGCTGCGGAAGCAACAGGTCCCTGTGCCACCTCTGCTGACACCATCCCACTCCCTCCTGGACACACCCACCAGCTCTTGCCCTGGGCGCCCCGGCAGCCCCAGAGCTGCCCCTGGACGGCCTGACGCATCACATCGCTTCCCTGCTCAAACCGTCGGAACAAAGCCCGGAGTCCTCCCGGGGCCACCAGCCTCCCTGTCCCCCGCCCCCGTGCTTCCCTCCCGATCACGCCGCAGCCACAACATTCTCCGTGCACATCCTGGAACGCAAGCCCATCCCTGCCGCAGGGCCTTTGCACCTGCTGCTCAGCCTGGACCGCCCTGCCCTGGGCCTGCACGCCTCACCCCTCCCTTTCCTCTGAGTTAGCTGTCCGGCTGCAGAGCGACTGTCTGCCCACGGCATCTGCAGCGCACCCCGCTCCCCCTGCTCACCCGCCCGGCACTGCCAGTGTGCCAGGCGCAGGCAGGGACTCTCCCTGTGCTGCTGTGACTCGGCTCCCGGGACAGCGTCTGACACACAGCACGCCCGTGCCGAACAAATGAACCTGAGCGGTTCGTGTGCGTCAGACGCGGCCGGAGAGATGACCGAGCCGAGAGGAGGGTGCAGAGTGGGACTGTCGCGGCAGGGAGACGTGCCAGGCCCTGGGGAGCGCAGCGTGGGGGCGGGCGGGCAGCAGGGGCTCTCCCGGCCGGGCCTTGCGGGCTGAGCAGGAGTTGGGCAGATGGGCAGGGGGACAGCACCGGCAGAGGCCCGGGAGGGGCGAGAGCACAGGCGGGTGCTCACGGAGGCCGTAAGCTGAGGGTGGGTGTTGCCGACGATTCCCAGGGACCTCGAACACTCGCCTTGGAGCAGTCTCACTGGACGCTCACTCAGGTGCTGGGAGGAGGGAGCAGTGGCCATCGTCATTGGAAGGTGGTTTGAGAGCGTCTGTCCCTTTCCCGAAGCGTCACAAACACGTGAGGCAGAGCCACGGTGGGAGCCTGGGGTCTGACCTCGGCCGCCCCGGGCTCCTGGGGAGTGGCAGGTGTGTGGGGGCCCGGCACAGGGGTCTACAAACTGGGGCTGCCACCAGCGTTGTCGACCAGGTTTCACGGGTGCAGCCAGCTCCACTCACCGGGGCACTCTCGGGGGCTGTGGGTGCTGAGTCGCAGCCCAGCGGGGCAGCGGCGCCAGGCAGCGTGTGGCCTGACCAAGGCTGAGTGCTTCCTCTCGGCTTCCCCGTGCATTCTGGGATCCCCGGCCTGGGGGTGGAGATGAGGCCAGACAGGCAAGTGGGCAGGGGGAGAGGTCGATGGTGCACCCCCAGGACTGGAGCAGGGAGGGCGAGGTGGGAGGGGAAACACGAGTGCTCGCAGGCAGGGACCGTGACCCCCCAGGGCTTGTTCCCCTTTGCGGGGACCAGCTCGCACCTGGCCAGAGTGGGGACCGAGAAGCAGAGCAGGGCTGTGTCCCCACCGTGGACACGTTTGTGGCAGAAAGCGGAAGGAGTGCGGTGAGAGGCGGGAAGAGAGTCCTGGAGGGCAGGGCGGTCCCTTTCCTCCGGGAGAGGGGCGGGGCAGGCCCTGAGCAGCAGAGGAGGGCGGGGCCGGAGGGCCCTGTGGGCACAGCCCAGGCACAGGCCTGGGGGACTGACCGGCACCTGAGCCGATTTCCTGGGGCACTTGGAGGAGGGGCCTAAGCAGACACTGCGGAATCAGAGCGATGCAAGCCCGGGAGATGTTACAGGAACAGTGTGAAGGTCACACATAGAAGATGTGCCCAGAGCCCATCTGGTGACAGGTGACTGGGAGCAGAAAGAACAGCAGAATCTTGGTTGAGGATCCAGAGACCAGGGCTGAGGGGCAGGCTGGCAGGGTACTGTTGGTTGAGGAAGGGGGGCGGACGTCCAGCCTCCCACCAGCCAGAGGCCGTGGCCTGCGTCCTGGAGACCAAGGCGGCCGCTGCCCCCTCGCCTTCCAGTGGCCAACCCGGGTCAGACAGCCAAGGAGGGAGCCGCCAGCCTCGGGACTGCCCGGGAGAGGCGGGTCCTTGGGGACGGCCTTTCTCCTGCCACTCACCCCCACCCCCGGGCTCAGGGGGGAGGGAGGCCTGCCGAGAACTGCGTGCACAGCCGTGGGGCTGGGAATGGCAGGATATTTTAAGCAGCACATGGGGGAATTTGGCGTTGCCCTGGAGACGGGGTGGATGCAGGCATGGGTGTCCGCAGCACATCTGTGCTCAGCAAGGGGCCTGTGCGGGGGCGAAGGGGACCTCGCCGCGGCGGGAGTTGAAGTGCCAAGACAGAAGTGGCCAGGGCCGCCACTGAGGTGGGCGGCTTTATGAGTCCCTGCCCTGTTCCACGAGGGGACCCAGGGACCCGGGGATCCTGGTGTCTCTGTGCCAGCCCCTGCCAGACATGACAGGAGGCTGTGCGGGGGGTGGGGGGTGGGATGCCACCTCCTCACCTCCCTTGCCCTGGACACACGCTCCTTGTGATGTGGCCTCAGGCTCTGCAGCCCTCTGATTTGTCTAGCCCAGGCCACTCCCCTGCCTCAGTCACCAGGGTGGCCTTCACCTCTGTCAGTTGGTAGCTGCTGCCTCGGCCGGGTGCAGGACAGTCTGAGGCCCGGGGTCAGGACCTTGCTGGCAGAGGAATGGAGGATCCCTGTGCCTGGGACAGGGGGCTCTGAGACTCCTGCCGGCACTCACGTTTGGGCCGAGTGTGCCGGGTGGTGGCCGCAGAGGGCAGAAAATCTGTTCACTCGTCCTGGGATAGTGAGTGAGTGACCCCTGCAGCGAGGACACCGGTAACCATGCCACACGGTGGCATCACAAAGATGTCACCCCACCTCAACCCAGGAGCCCGTCTGAAGAGGAGCCTTTATGGATGTGACTAAATTCAGGGTCTTAAGGGGAGAACATCCCGGGTGACCCGGGTGGGCCCTGATCTGTGGCAGTCCTCGTCAGAGACAGAAGACAGGACAGAGACACATGTACAGTGAGGAGGCCGTGTGACAACGGGCAGTGGAGACGGGGTGGGACTCGGCCACCAGCCCGGGGACGCCTGGAGCCCCGGGAGCTGGGGGAGGCAGGAAGGACCGTCCGCAGGCTGCCGAGGCCGCGATGTTTGCCCTTCAGAACTGGGAGGCAAACGTGTCTGGTTTTTAAGCCGACCAGCGGGGATCTCTGGTCGCACAGCCCAGGACACCGACGCTGTGAGCCGGTCCATTCAGAAGGGCCACTCGGAGCACCTCCCAGGCAGGCTGAACTCTGGACGGCCACCGTGCACAGGGGCACACCCACCACTGGGCCCATTGTGCAGATGAAGGCCCGAGGCCCTGGGGGTCCAGGGCCAAGGACACGCCCCTCGAAGAAGGAGACGTGGAGTGCGACTCCGAGCCGAGCCCGGGGCGAGGCGTGTGCTTGGCGCTGGGACTCACACCCTCACGCCGTTCGGCAGGCGTCTCAGGGACAGAGCGACCTCCGAGGGACGGAGCCTCCCTTCCCGGACCACGCCCCCAGAGCATGGCTACCCTGGGTGGGGGTATGCACCGGGACGGGACCGGCAGGGAGAGGAGCTCCGAGGGGCCCCCGCCCCCCTGACGAGGGTGGGCCGGCTCGGGCCAGCACAACCAACACACAGGGACGGGGGAATTCCTCGGAGACCCCGGGGAACGCCGCCTTGTGCCGAGGGTCCCGAGGCGGGCCTGTGCGGGGCAGCCCCCGGCTGGCGCTGTGGCTCCCACCCCAGGAAGGCGTGGCCGCGCCCACCCGCACCCTCTGACATCTCGGATGTATCGGGGCACTGACGGTTCTAGAATAGGGCTCCCCGGGGCCGGTTTCCCCACACGCAGACGGCGAGGGGGCCTCCTCCGTGACAGAAGTTGGCACATAAACAAAATGCACTTGTTGGTGAGGCCCCACGGTGGACGTGCAGGACAGGGTGTGTGGTGGCCGCACGGCGAGCTGAGCGCCCGGCTCTCCTCCAGGGGTCAGAGGGGGTGGGCTCAGGCCTGTCCCTGCCACGGGCTAGTCCTGTGAGGATGGCACAGCGCCCCCTGCTGGGACAGGACACCGAGGCCCAGAGAGGGGCACTGACCTGCCCAAGGTCACGCAGCTGCCCGGCGAGGGAGCCTCTGCCGGGCTGACACCCAGAGCCGTGGCCTGGCTCCCTTCCGCGTCGAACGGCCTGACGGAGGGTGGGGGGCCATCTGGAGCCAGCCAGCCCGCCGGGGCTCCGGGCCGGAGGAGCAGGAAGTTCTCGTCTGGACTTCCCACGGCCGGAGGCGGGCCGGTCTCCTTCTCCACCCTCCCGCCCAGAAGAGCCGAGTCTTCGTGCGAAATAAAGCCACGAGCTCCTAAGCGGGCAGGTAAAGGAACGGCCCAAGGTTCCTTGGAATGAGGAATAACGGTCAAGAGCAGTGTATGTTGGAACTCAATTCTAGAATTCTGGAAGCCACCGGGGAGACTAGGGGCCCCTGCACCCCGATTCCCACGCTCTCGGAGAGTGGGAGCCCGTGAAGGGAACCTTCCAGAGTGTCTCCCACGCGCGTCTGGAGGGAGATAGCTGCGGACTTTCGAGGCTCAACCCGGGAGCCCCTGGAGTCTGAACACACGCCCGCTTGCTTCTGGTCCGTTTAGGCCCAAACTCACCGTCCTGTTTCAACAGACCCGGGGGCAGCGGGCGGACAGCCGCAGGGCCACGCCCTCCTGCCTCCCGCAGTGGGCTGCTCGTGGCCCCCCCGGCCCTGGCCGCACGCACCACCTCCGGACGGTGTCGGGGACAAGGGGACGACGGCCTGGCCAGAGGGCACTCCCTCACTGTTCTCTGGAGGGATGCGGAGGGTTACAGCGAAAGCAGTAAAAAGTGGCCACCAACCCCAAGGTCGCACCACTGCAGGGGGCTCCACGTCCGTGAACAGCCCACCAGCCAGCCCGGCCCCCCCACAGGACTCTGCTGCCCCCTGGTGGTGATCCAGGACGCAGGAGACACGGAAGGAGGTCTCCGGGCTGCACTTTCCGAGGCGGGGAAGGACGCTGTGGCCTGGCGGGGGGTGCGCAGGGCCAGGCGGAGGCCCAGCGGCACCCAGACCCCACGCGGGGTTCCCGTGAGCCAGGCTGTTGGGTTTCTCCAGCCGAGGCCTTGGCTCCTCTGCCGCCCAGGTCTGGGCGCCCAGGGCGGGATGCGCCCGACGTTGCTTGTTGGCTGGGGACTCCGTGCGGCCGTGCCGACTCGCGGGGCCTGACGGAGCCATGGCCGAGCCTCAGGGCCTGTGTGCTTGGGGTGCTCCCCTCCCTTCCGCCCCGTCCCAGAGAGAGCGGGAGTCCATCGGAAACAAGGACTTCTCTCTCCATTCTCTCATCACCCCGGGAGACGCCGCCGTCACAGGGGTCCCAAAGAGGCTGGTCCGAGCTGAGCGGTCCCCAGGTCACATGCTGCAGCCCCAGCCCCAGCACCTCAGAAGCTGACAATATCTGGAGACTGGCTCTTGAAAGAGGGGATGCAGGTGACGTGAGGTCGGCAGAGGGGCCCTGCTCCCGTGCGACCCCTGTCATAAGACGGGGAAATTGGGAGACACGGGGGCACACCGGGAGGTAGGTGCCCCGAGGGACAACCACGTGGGGACACAGGCAGAACACGGCCGTCTGTCTGCACACCAAAGAGAGGCCCCGGGGGCAGCCAGCCCTGCCCACACCCGGGTCCCAGACCTTCAGCCTCCAGGACAGGGACACTGAGGGTCAGTGGCATTTAGCTGCAGCAGCCGGGGCTGGCACAGGGCCCGACTCACCTCCAGCCGGTGATTCTGATAAAGCCACAGGTGCCCGGGGGCCCACTTGTTCAGTTTTATTCTAAGCTGTTAGTGTGACAGTCATGTGAGTGCACCCCGTCACACTTTCTGACCGCCTTTCAAAGCAGTGCCATTATCCCCCTGTGTCGACGGGAACCCGGACGCAGGGGCCCCGCTCTGCAGAGTCAGGCCTGCGACAGAGGCTCTGGTGTCCCCACTCTGCTGCTGGTCCCCAGCGCCCACGCAGAGCCCCCATTCCACCCCGGGCCTCACTGGTGGGGATGTCACCCGGCACAGACGCCACGGGGACAGGCACAGAGACTCCTGGAGAAACTGAAATGAAGACCAGCTTACGGCCCGCTACCCCGCCTCGGGGGGTCTCAGAGAGACAGCGGCAGCCCCCTGTTCACGCCTGCAGACAGGCGAGTGGGTGGACGGAGAGGAAGGGTGTGTGTGCACACCTGAGAGGAGGTGACTCAGCCTCAGGGAGCAGGGAGTCCCGCCACCTGCCAGAACATGGTGCTCATGGCCAGCAGGACGCCGAGGGAGACGGGGCAGAGAGAGGAGCACCGTGTGGTGTCACTCACACATGGAGCCCACACAGAAAGTCGCACCCACAGAAGCAAAGCAGGAGACACGCCGTGGCCAGGTTCTGGGGCAAGGCGCGGAGGGGGGTGTAGTGCTCGAGAGGCCGCCGACTTTCAGTACAAGGTGAGTGAGGTGGGGGAGCCAACGCACTGCCTGGTGCCTGTGGTTGGTGACCGTGCTCATTGCGGAAGGAGAGGGAACCTCTCGTGCGCGCACACGCACGCACACATGCACACACTCCGAGCGCCAAGGACCCGGGAGGAAGGACTCCTAATCTCCCAACCACAGCGCCACCATCCCATCAGAGACTCACGCAGGGAGTGGTCGAGGGGTCCCTGGTACTGAGCCAGGATCGTGGGATCCAGTGGCCAGTGGGGGCAGAACCCAGCTTGGTCTGTTAGACCGAGACCCTGGACTGCCCCACGGACAGCCAGGCCGGGGCGGGGGCAGGACTTTGCATTTCTCAGGGCTCCCTCCCAGCACCCGGAACAGTGCCCTGCACATAGTAGGTGCTCAGTGAGTGAGCCCCGCTGAAAGAAGGGGTGACTGCGCGGGATCCCTGGGCCTCACATCTGTGCGGGTGAAAATCCCAACCACCACCGGCACCAGGTTCTGTGACGACCCGCAAGAAGGGGCCCCTCCTGGGGACGGGACGCGTAGTAGGTGCTCAGTGGGTGCTGGTGTGTTTATCCTGGTCTCTGCCTGGGCTGCTGTGGCACGAGACCCCCACACGCTGGGACCGCCTACCCTGCACCACCCGTCCCCAAAGCCTCGGGAGACCCTTTCCTGGTCCCGTGTGTCCTGCCACGAAAACGGGGGAGGCAGAAGCACCCGCCCCCCAGTGATGGCGTCAGGGGCCTGGGATGGAAGCCCTCCTTCTCCCCCACCCCCGCCCCCTGCCCCGGTCTGGTCTGACAGGCTCGGGCAACGGCACCAGCGGCCCAGGCTGTTTGCAATCCCACAATCCCCCAGGGCCTTCTGTCACGGAGACAGCTTAGTTGGGAGCTGCAGCAGGAGGGGGCTCGTCCCCGGGGGTGCTCCCGGCACCCAGAGCCAGTCTGGCCCATCAAGCAGGTGGGGGAGGGCCGAGTCCCTCCACCGAAGGGAAGCAGGTCCCTTGGGGACCTGCAGCCCGGGGACAGGTGGTGGTCCCCTGGTTGGCCGCAGAGACAAGTCACAGACGAAGACGGTTTTGTCGGGCGGTAAGGCGAAGGGGGTCCAGTGACTGTTGTTCCCTGCTTACCTGTTCTTCCACTCGTCTACCCACCCACCCCTCCATCCGTCCATCCGTTTGTCCATCCACCATCCTGTACATCTACCAGGAACCCGCTCTTCCCTTCAGACCCACTCAGCTTCCCAGAGGTGGCGCCCGCCCACCCACCCCGCACAGTCATCGGGGTTCACGGGGCACTTACAGGCACCTCCTCCTCCCTTTAAGCCCACCGCTTCCTAAGACCTGGTGCCTACTCTGCCCCCAGCTGCTGCGCTCCTCTGTGCCCTCCCCGCCCCTGTGGTGGGCCCCTGCCAGGTTCTGATCTCTCCCTCCCGCCCCTCATCGTAACTCAGGGGCTGATGCCGCCCCTCGGGGAAGGCGGGGGCCCCGCAGCACCCCAAACACGTGCTGGGTATGTCGCGTCTGTTTGCTTGGGAACTGGGGCTCCGAGCCCATCGAGCGCCACCTTGCTTTCCACACACTCCCGCTACATGACAGGACCTCTCCAAGTCTGCATTCCCTCGTCGGAAAGACGGGGTGACGGCGCCCATCTTACAGGGTCCAACGTGGCCCGCCGTGACTCCAGCCGCCCCCCCGGGCAGCTGCAGGTTCTGACAGCTTCCACGCATTTCAAAATTACTTATTAAAAATTCTGACTCTCGACCACGAGTGGCCTCTGCTCTGTCCCCGAGCCGTACCCTCGGTGGCCTCTCAGGCCAGGGGAGCAGCTTAGGGCTTCCCTGCCCCAGTCCCTGCCCCCTCCCCCCGCGACCTCCTCCTCCTCCTCAAAGCCCTGGTCAAGTGTCGCCCCTTCTGGGAGTCATGGCTGCCCAGGCCCTGTCTTCTCCACGGTCTGGCTCTGAGCCCGCGGGGCCGAAGGTCATGGGGTCCCTGCCCCTCAACCCACCGCACAAAGTGGCACCGGGACTGGCAGTGGGTGGCTTTTCCTAAGGGAGAAACTCTGTGTCTCTGCCCGAGTCCGAGCCCATCCTTGGTGGACGCCTTTTACAAAGGACCCCCTGAGGCCAAACAGGAGGGAGAGGCAGGCCTGGGACCCCAAGCCCAGGAATCGCCCTGCCCGGCCACCCACTGGCTTTGTCCTCCCGTATCCCCTGCCTGACAGACGGGTGGGCCTGCACGGGAGACTCTCGGCAGCACCAACCTGCTTTGGCTCGAAAGGACACAAACTCGGACAGGGTGGACGGGGCTCGTGGAGGCCCCCACACAGGCGGGAGCGCAGGGAAGGCCGGCACGGCCGGGGGCGGGAAGCGTGCCCGTGAGGCGTGTGCACGTGCCCTGTGAGCCCCATGCTCCGGGTCCCGGGATGCCGGGCGCCCGAGATGCTCCGGGGGCTTCGGGTCCGTTTTGCCAGGATGTACACACGTGGCTGAGGAGCGGCTCAGGGCGGAACCGGAGCTGGAACCTGGGGAAGGGCGGAGGAGGCCGAGGACCAGGGCGCCCCTCAGGTAGCATGCAGGTGGGGGCGCGTCTCAGAGTGACAGACGGCAGCACCGGCCAGGGGAGCGAGCTCGGGCACCGGGGCCTGCAGGATGCGGGTGGAAGGTGCTGTGGGCTGCACCCACACGCTCGGGCACACACATGTGCACACAAGCGCACACACAAAACACGCGCACCCAGGTGGACAGCACAGGAGCCAGCAATGCACAGGTGCACACGGTAGCTGTCCGTGAAGAGGAGGGGAGGCAGAAAGCCCTAGGGAGACCCCCAGCCGTGAACGTAACCCGGCGGCCACCTTGCCCAGGCGCCCATGTTACAGTCAGGAGAACCCCAGGTTTTCCGAGGTCACGTGGTGGAGAGAAGGCTCTGAACCCTGGACTCCCGGCTCTGGGCCCAGCCCGCCCCTGGCACGGCCCGCAGGCTCAGACCTCAGGCACCCCAAGCCGCTCCTGGACGCCTCCCACCAACAGACGCAGCCACACTCAGAGCTGCAAGGGGACAGCCCAACAGCGATGGCCCTGCCCCGGAGGGGCGTCCCCCGAGGACCTACAGGTCTTCCAGCTGCTGCTAAAGCAGGTCCCCACCAATGCAGCCCTTGAAGCACGAGGTCCTTCAGGTGAGCAAGAACTAAGCAAAGGCAGGCACCCATTCAGCACCCACAGCCACAGGCTGCCTGCTCCTCCCTGGTGCTGCCTGGGGGGCTGCGGGGGGCAGGCGGGAGGAGACACAGCCTGGGATCTGAGGGGCTGGTGCCCAGAGGGGGTGCGTGGGCACCTGGCCCATCGGTCCCTCATCGCAGACCCCACGGAGACCCGTGGACAGAGTGCTTTGGGATGCCAGCCCTGTTTCCCACAGTGAAACCGGTCAGCCTTCCCGGACACCCGGACACCCAACCCCAGCGTGGCGCCTCCGACCGTGAGATGCCGGCGGTCGGAAGGAGGAGGCGGTTCACAGCGTCTGCCTGTCAACGTGAAGCGCTTCCGCCCTCGTAGGTGCTGCCTCATCTCTGCGTTACACGGCAGCTGCCTGCTGCGGCTGCGCATGGAGGCGCCGAGGACGTGCCACCCGCGTGCAGGGGACGCAGGCGGCTCTGTCCCCAGCCCCCGGCGGTCGGCACGGACGTGGAGAAAAACCCGAGACGGGTCCCAGCGAACACCCAGGAGCGTCCCGCTCTCGGGGGATAACGTGCAAGAACACACAGAAAACAAAGAGCAAACATACCGATCGTCACGTTAAATTTAAATAGTGTAAACATCAAATAAAAGGAATCGTCAGAACGCATTTTCCCACAGCTGCCCAGGGACGGGCAGGTCAAAAGGAGGACGGAAAAGATTCAGCCGCCAACAGGGACGGCCAGGCATTGGTGATGTGGGGATCAATTCAGGGTCCCGAGTGAGTGTGCAGCTGGCCACAGGGAAGGTGGACAAGTTGTCACACCTGCTCTCGGTCATCGGTGCCGCTAGCCTAGAACACGCCTGTGAAGCCGGTGTGTCGGAGGGCGGACCCCAAACGACCCGACACTCCCAACACCCTGTCACGGACAAGGGCACAGCGCACAGTCAGAAGTTCGCCATGCCACAGATGGCGGCAGCAGTAACACTGTCCCCCGCCTGCCTGTGCCAGGCACCGCGCTGACCGCTTAGCGCTTTGAAAGCCAGTCGATCGTAATTCCAGGCTGGGGCGCGCACTACGATCCCCCGTTTAATGTGTGAGGAAACCGAGGTGCAGAGGGGCCACATAATGGGCCCACGTAACATCCTGGTGGGGCTGGGGTTTGGGTGCAAGCTCTGGGCCTCCGCCGCCCCTCGCCCACGCTGACCATCGAAGGTGAAAACCCACGGTCAGTTACGCCCGTAAGAGGGCAAGGCCCTCCCGTGCCCACTGCCCCCGAGGAAAGCCTGCCTGCAGCCTCCTGCTCGGGGTCGCCCAGCCTCCCACGGGCATCCGTGAGGGTGCGCGTGGGCAGGGGGCTGCCCTGTGCCCCCACCTCTCTTAACCCAGTGGCTCTCCATCCGCCCGCTGGCCTCCTGGACACACTGTGAGGCCCCAGGCGGAGCAGATGGCTCTCCCGGTGGGTCCCAGCCCTGACCTGGCCTTGCTCCGAGTATGAACATTGGAAACTGGTTTCTGCCCGCCCCCCCCACCCCCGGCCCTCGCAGGAGGAAGTTGTCTCCCCTCCGTGGAGCAGGACTGGGGATTTGCATCCTGCCCAAGTGCCCCCTCCTAGGCGTCTGTGCCCAGCGGCTGCCATCTAGTGGCTGAGGTAGGCATCGCAGGCCGGGACCCTTCTGAAAGGACAGGGGTCCTCTGACATCAGGACCCCTGAGAGGCCGGGCAGACGCTGGAGGGGGTTATAATAGGACGACTTCTGCACTGAAGCGCTGGTCTAGTCCGCTGGGGGTGTCCTTCTGACCCCAACTGACTTGGCTGGGGCCACAGGCCTGTGTGACCCGGGGAAAGTGGCCCAACCCCTCTGAGCTCAGGCCTGCCAGACACTAACTCAGGGAGGGGGGCTGAGATCTTCGAAACCAGAGCCTGCCCGTCCCTGCTCCCTCAGGCAGTGTGGGCGGGGGGTTGGAGCACAGGGGGGATTCGCCTGGTCGGGATGGGACAGGAGCGGGGGAGAGTAGCTGAGAAGCAGACCCAAGGGCTGGCCGGCAGCCAGGAAAGACAAGCTGACCAGGCCACGACCTCCCTGGGCCGTCCTGGGCCCACGGGCGTCCCCCTCGCACGCAGAGAAAAGGGTCAAACCTGCTGGAGGTGGGGCCTCCCGTCTCCTTGAGCCCAGGGGTCAGCGGGACCACCGATGCACAGGTCCTCCTGGGCACCTGGGACTCTGCATTCCTAACAAGCGCCAGGGGGCCACTCCGATGTGGCTGCTCCGCGGGCCACACTCTGAGCAGCACGTCCTGCCTAGGGGTCAAGGTTCCCGGGCTCCAGCTGCAGCCACATCCCTGCACCCCCAGATCCCCGCACCCCCGGATCCCC
>CM052543.1:1618678-1817776 GCA_028533065.1 Trachops cirrhosus | reverse complement strand
TGAAATTAAGAAATCCACAAGGGGGGCTTAACGGCTAAAGAGACCTTTCCGGGGGCGCGTGAATGAGCCTGAACTCAGATTGACAGAGAGGACCCAGGTGAAGGAGACACGGGGGCCCCAGGGACGCGCTGACGCTACCAGATGGCCGGACGGGCCCGCAGGCGGAGGAGCAGAAGGGCCGAGAGAGGGCGGGGCCCCACCTGCCTCCAGAGACTCGTTCGCCTGCGGAGCAGCCTGGGCTGGTTAGCACGAGGGCCGGAGGGGCGGGGGTGGGGGGCAGGGGAGAGCTGAGTCATGAGGGGCTCGGACCCAGACAGAGACCGAGGGGCCGGCAGGGTGTGAGCCCGGCCTCCCCACCCGTGCAAGCCATCTCCTGACGCCCACCCACGGCTGCCCCTGCAGCGTGCCCCTTCTCGCTCTGCCCGGTGAGTTCAGCGGCTCCCACGTGGCCTGCAGCCCACGCTGGCCCCATCTCCACGCCCCTCCCATGGCCTTCAGTGCCACGGGCTTTGTCCGCAGCCACTGCCAGCCTCCCCCGGGCCCGCCCCTCATGAGGGCCTGAGGTTCCTGATTTCCTGCTCAGAAACCGCCGCTGCCCCCCCCACCCCCCCGGAACTCGGACTCCCGACAAGACGCACCCGGACCCGACCCTGCCAGGACCCGTGCCAACGCCGCGTCCTCGGGAGGCCCTCGGGGTTTCCTGGCGGAAGGAGCGTGCCGACGATGCCCTCGTCTGTCCCTCCCCGCACACGCCTGTCCGTCTGTCTCCGCAACGGGACCTCACCCCACACACGCGCCGCCCTCCCCGACCGGCAGCAGGGACCCTGAAGCCGCGCCCCCGCCCCCGGAGAACGTCTGGCAAGCTTCCTCTGTGCCCCATCTGCCCGGGGGCTCCATACTTTCCACAGGGGCCTGAGTCTGCCCCTGCCCCAGAAGCAGAGGGCGTGCGTGGAACTGACCTTTGACCCTGTCGCCGCGGTGAAGGGGGATCTCGCCGTCGACCTGGGGTTGGTACGGCTTGACGACCACGAAGAGCCTCCCAGGCACCGCGCTGTACAGCTTCCGCTTGGGCCCCGGGCACGCGACCGCGGGGAACAGGTCCTTGTGGGCTCCGGATGGGAAGGTCGGCCTGCAGGGGCGGGTGGGGGGAGGCAGGAGGGGTCACGGCCCGAGACAGGGGAGGCCCGCGGCGGACCTGGGGCCAGTCTGCTCCCGACTACGCCGCCGCGTTGAGAGCCGTCACCCTGGAGCTCCCGAATCCGGATGGGGCCGAAGAGGGGACAGGGCCCCGCGCCAGGTGCAAGGTGAAAGGGCGCGGGCAGGCCTGCTGATCCCGTCCTGGGCGCGTCCCCAAGGAAGTGAGGGCAGCGGCTCCGACAGGCGTCTGCACACCCACGTTCACAGCAGCGTCAGTCACCACGGCCGAGACTCGGAGACACCCGAGTGCCCGTGGGCGGACAATGGACACAGGAAACGTGACCCATCACACAGTGGATGGCGACTAGGCCTTAAAGGGGAAGGGCGTGCTGACCCCCGCTGCAGCGTGGACGGGCCTGGAGTGGGTGAGCCAGACGCAGGACAGATGCAGTGTGACCCCACTCACGGGGGGGCCCCGGAGGGGTCAGATTTGTAACAGAAAGTGGGACAGGGGTAGGGGAGGGGCAGGAGAGTTGGTGTGTAATGGGGACAGAGCCTCAGTTTGGGAAGATGAGAAAGTTCTGGAGACGACGGTGGTGACACCACGAGTGTATTTAATGCCGCTGAGCGGTGCACTTAGACATGGGTAAGGTGGCCAAACACAGCTGGGTGGGATTCCAACCTTGGTGTTTTGGTGCGAGGGTTAAGTCACCAAGTTCTCAGTAGCAGAGCACAGGGGCCACTGTGGATGAGTGAACTGAGCCATTTCGCAGCCATCCGGGTGGACAGGGACCTGCCTGCACGTGGTCTTCCTCCGTCTTTCATTCCCAGTCACTTACACATCCACCCACCCACCCACCCACCCATCCATCCATTCATTGGGTTGACTTTCTCCATTCATTCATTCCCGGCCACTTACACATCCACCCACCCATCCATCCATCCCTCCATCCATTCATCCATTGGGTTGATTTTCTCCTTTCATTCTCCCGGTCACTTACACATCCCTCCCTCCATCCATTCATTCATCGGGCAAGTGTTTGTGGGTCTGCAGACACCAGTGAAGATGAGACAAGCTTGGGCCCCGCGGGCAGGAGGACAAGCTGGAAGACCCTCTCCTTTATGTCCAATGGGCCGGCACAGAGAACGGGGCACGTCGGGGAGAGGCTGTAGGCTGCAGGAATGTCTCCGCAGGGATGTTCGGGGTGGAACTGACACCCCAGAGACCAGGGGTGTGACTGGAGGGGCCCCAGTCTCAGTGTGACTGCTGGACTGGAGTGAGGGAGGCTGGGGGCGGGGAGCCCCTGCGGGCAGGGCTGGTGTGCGGCGAGCGACAGGAGAATGCTCAAGAAGCAGAATCGCCGGGACTGGGGACCTACTGGAAATCTGGTGTCTCCCAGGTTCCCAGCCTCACAGAGGGCGGGAGGAAGGCTGAGAGATGCCGGCTTGGGCTCTAGCAAAGGGTGGCACATCTAATGAGAGTGTCCCAAGTCCTGACCATCTGCTGGCAGCTGTGTCTTAAGCATTAAGAGCCCAGCCCTGAGTCACCACCGCTGTCAGCATCACCTTCCTGTGCCCCGGGGCCGGGGAGGAGTGTGAGCGTCCTCGGTGGGCACACCGCCCTGGGCTGCCGGGAGTTGCCGCACCTCTGACGTTCTGGTGGCAGCATCCCACACTCCCCACCCTCCCCTTAGGTGCCAAGGAGGCACAATGGGGATGGACAGTCACCAGGATGTCCCACTCGCTGGCTGCAGGGGGCACTGGCCAGGGCACCCAGTATTCATGGGGGACGGGGGCTTCTGTGGAGCGCAGTGAGTTGCGCTGGGGTCCGAGCACCGTGGTGCACACTGCCGAGCACCCCTTTGTCCTGCTGTCCCCACACTCTGCATGGTGATCCCGGGCCACCGGGGTCTCGCTCTGTGCGTCTGCAAGCCCAAGACTACCCTGGCTTAGAGGCAGAAACAGGGGTTCTAGAAGGTTCTGGTGTGTGGGAATCTACCTTGCCCTGCACACCCCTTCTGGGAAAATGGGGAGGGTGTCATGAGCCCCTTCCATGGGGGTCAGTTCTGAGCGGGCCTCCTGCCTCGTGCCTGCCCGCTGTCTGCCCCAGCCATGCAGGACCCTCGGACCCTCCCTAATGCCCAGCCAGCCCCTTTCTCCATCCGCCTGGGGGTCCCCCTCCTCCAGGGAGTCTCCCGTCCCCACAGAGGCTGGAGCCGGACTCGTGTGCACTGAGTCCGAGGAGCTCGGTGGGGGGTGTCTGTGTCTCTGTGTCTTCGACCACAGCAGCCCCCGGGCAGACCTGTCCCCGCCGCCCTTGTGTCCGGGGTGGGGACGTGGAATGCCCCTCTGCACGGGGACGCCCCCATGGAAACCAACCGGGAGAGCAAACACAGAACACCCCCAAACTCGGAAGGAGAGAAAGTGACAGGTGAGGGGCGGCCCGTGTGGTGCCGGGACCCTGATTCCTCAGCAACCAAGATGCACCTGCTCTCCCAGGGTGGGCCCCCTTCGCCGGGCCTCACCTCCGTCCAGGTGGCCAACAGGAGCCCAGGAGCCCAGCTCCGAATAGACCCCTACTCCTGGCCTCCCGGGGGCAGGCAGGGCAATAGGGCAGCCTAACTCCACAGCGGGCCCAGCTCCTGGCCTGCCCCCACCCGGTCCCCGTCCTGCCAGCAGGGCCCATCCCCCCTTTCTGGGTCAGAGGGGACACAGGGGAGGGAGCAGCAGATACCATTGTCACCGAGGAAACCAGGGCCCTGGTCCCCATGTCCACCAGAGGCAGGAGAGGGCTTGCAGAGGGGGGCCCGCCACCCCAGAACCTTCCAGGACTCCTGATGCCACTTGCGCAGGAAGAGGGGCAGTGATTTCTGAGGTCCCAGGCTCCATGTGGAAGGCCCCGCTCTCCGAGCAGGCCCACCCCGAATCTGAGGCGCCGTCTCAGGCTGGCATTCCCTCCCAGCACCCCTGGATACATGGCCCCTATGCGGGGTGGGGGGCCGATACTGGCAATGGCCACGGCACCTTCCTCCAGAGGGGCTGGGGGCACAGGCTCGAGGCTGGCCCTGCGTCTCCCAACACCTGGCCTCGACCCCCGCACTGGGCTGGCTCCTCTGCCAGTTTTATCCACCCCAAACCCACTGCCCGCCTGGCCTCAGCTTCCCACTGCCCCGAGTTCAAGGACTCGCAAGCAGCTTGGGTAAAAGACCTTCTCAAGCTTCTGCCCGGTGCTGCCCGGGGACGGGAGATTTCCAGCTCGGCCTCTGCCTGTGGGGAGGGGGTGCTGCGGTCCCCAGGCGGTGAGAAGCAGGGGGCTCAGAGAGACACAGCCAGCGAGCCGCAGGTGCACCTGAAGTCTGCGTGCACTCAGAAGCATCAGCGTTCCCACCTTACCAAGCCAGCTGCACCCTGATTTTGCCCTGATTTTGCAAGAGTATGTCAAGAATACTCTAAACCTGGCGAGAGCCAGGCATCCCCTGGGAGGCTGGGAGGGGCCCTGGGAGGACCCCACTGCTCTCCACACTCGGTGGTGGGTGATGGAGCAGGTGGATGCAGCCACACCCAGTCCCGCCCGGTTCTCAGGGGCACGGGACAGTCATGCCCGTTGGCACCACTAGAGGGCGTGTCCAGGCAGGTGTGTGCCGAGCCTTTGGTGGGGGTGGGGGGTCGGGGGTGGCCAGGGCGCAAAGAAGGTTCAACAGACACCTTGGTTCCCAAAGGCTCTGGGCGGGCTTCTCTTTTTTGCCTTGCGCTCGGGTCAGCTGCCCATCTGACCCGGATCGGGCTCCATGGCCCCGAGCACCCACACAGCCCCGGTGGGGAGGGCATCGGTCAGCGGGTGGGGCTTGGGCAGCTTCGGCTCCTCCCCTCCAAGTCTGCACCTGGGGCTTGGTTCTGGCGACACTGATGCGCCGTCACATTCCTGGCCGAGGATTCTGGGTCCTCAGGTCAGCGCGGGGGCAAAGGGGTCTGCCCGGGAGAGGGCGCTGAGTGGCCAGCCTTCCCCACGGGCAGCAGCGGGGGTGGGGGGCCACGGGGTGCTACCCTCGGCCCCGCGGGCCTGGCTTCCTCACTCTGTCCGAGCCCAGCTGGCAGTCGTCGTCTGGACAGCGGCCCCTGACACTCTCTTGTGCTGGCCCCTCGGTGGCCAGAGGGCCCTTCTACAGGGTCCCTGGCGATCATGACCACTAATGACACCAAACACGGCTGCGCGTCTTCCCGTGAGCTGGACACGGGCTCCCTGCCTGGGACGGGCAACGAATTAAACAGGCCTCACCACCAAGCCACTGGCTCCATTTTACATATGAGGAAACTGAGGCACAGAATGGTCAAGCGGCACACGCACAATGCATGCACACGTGTGCACACAGCACACGAACACACACCCACACACAACACAAACACACAAGTATACACACACGTGCATGCAGTGCTCAGAAACACGCACACAGGGCGGGCATGCATACACACAGAGAAATGCACTCACAGACACAAAGACACGCACACGAGTGCACGCACACACGCACACACACACACACGCACGGGGAACCGGGGACAATCGGACAGGCCCCCGGCAGGTGCCCGGGAGTCTTCTCTCCTCTCAATATCGCCGCCGCAGCCTTTGCGAGTCCCCGGCCACCCTGCCATCCGTATCTTATTAGACTTCACGCTGGAGGAAGGGGACACACTCTTCTTAAAATTATAGTCATAACTCTGGCAAACGGCGCGAAGGGGAGGCTTCTGCCTTGGGGGAATCCTGTAATTTCGCT
Source organism: Trachops cirrhosus (assembly GCA_028533065.1). Classification (NCBI taxonomy): domain Eukaryota; kingdom Metazoa; phylum Chordata; class Mammalia; order Chiroptera; family Phyllostomidae; genus Trachops; species Trachops cirrhosus. The sequence continues at coordinate 1,811,870 of CM052543.1, read as the reverse complement.
TTAAACTGTTCTCAGCACCTGGGACTTCTCCCTGGGGGCGGCTCCGAGTGAGAATCTAGACCAGAGCCAGGAACTAACTGGGTCTCTCCGATCAGGGAATGAGCCCCGGGCAGGAGGGGTCCCTACAGACCTGATGTGGGTTTGTGGCGGGGGGCGCGGCATTGAGAGGATGGGCCCGCAGCCCGTGGAGGGGCAAGTGATGGCTTCCACCCACGTTCGGGGTCACGGTGGTCAGCCCCGCCCCCGCCCCCAAAGCGTGAAGCACCGAGCCTTCTGCCTGGCCCCCTCCCCTCAGGCTCCCTGCCGGCCCATAGCCCTCCCCACGTGCCCCTTCTCAGCTGCAGGGGCTGTCACGGGCAGGGGCTGGAGAGCGAGAGCCCAGTGCCTTTCGTAGACCAGGGAGAAAACGCGAAAGGCGGGTGGGGCATCGGGGGCAGGCACCGAGTGTTTCTACCATCGCCAGAAACGCCGTGCCAGCCGGGAAAACTCAGGCCCGAGGCCCTGCCGGGCCCCGAGGGGGAGGACGGCGTTCCAGGGGGGAAACCCTCCAGAGCCTCCAGCGAGCACTAAGGAACCCGGGTCACAGTCCGGCCCCGGCTCCGCGCCGGCCCTGTCTACAGGAGGGACAAGACCGGGCTCCGGAGACCGGCGCAGCGGGGCCAGCGGGGCTGTCACTACGGCCGCCGGGGTTCGTGGTCCCGGGCCTGCCTTGGCCCCCCCGAGCCCGAGTTCGCTCACCTGCGCCAGGTGAGGTGCACCTGCAATGCAAACGTGTGCAGGAGTGCAAGCAGGGCACCTGAGTGCTCTTCGCTGTCTCTGGGCTCGCAAGTCACCTTCAGGACCCAGCAGCCAGGGCCAAAGGACAAGAAACCTGGCCTGGAGCCCCCCGCCCCACCCGCACCAGGGAGCTCCGCACGCCCAGCCTCCCACGCCTGCCCGAGCGGTCGTCGGGGGCTCACTGCTGTCTAGAGACAGCCTGAGCCGGGGCAGCTGGCGGGACTCTGGTTTTCAAGGGTTCTCACGCGGGACGGAATGGGGCAGGCCCTGCACTCGGCCCCTGGGCAAACCCTGAGTTCTAGAACCAGCAGCGCGGCGCGCGAGGGTCTCCCTCTTGCTGGTCCCCGCGGGAGCTGCCCCGACTCCACGCCAGTCCCACCCTGCCCGCCGCTCCTTACCCCACGTGCCAGGCCTGCTGGGGCCTCTTGCCATCCTCGATGGCGCCTCCGAGCCTGTTGAGCGACGGGGACCGGCTGCGGGGCCCGGGGATGTAGCTGCCGACGGTCCTCAGGGCCCCGTCGGCCGGGCTGGGCGTCTGCTGCAGCAGCTGGGGCGAGAGGCTGCGGTGGGCGGCGGCGGCGGCCGCGTTGCAGACGGCCCAGTCGGGCGCGCCGGAGTTGAGGTTGTTGTCGCTGTTGGAACGCAGCAGGACCCGGGGGGCGGCCAGCGTGTTGGGGGCCCGCCGCCTGGGGTTGGAGTACGCCGGGGCCTCGCGGAAGGGCACTGCGTCGGGGAGAACGGGAGAGGCGGTGAGCGCGCGGGGCACGGGCGAGCCGAGCCGAGGGCCCGGGCGCTGCGAGTTCTGCGCTCAGGTCCCCGCTGGGCGCAGAACCCACCTCGCACAGAAGCGCAGGCGGGCGGAGACCCAGGCTCAAGCTAACGCTGGAGATGGAAGGGACTCGGGGTCCGACTTCCATCCGGGCCGGTGCCCGTCTCACGGCGCGGTGCGCACACCGAGGCAGCCGCGGCCCCCCTCGCCAAGCATGGCCCGGGCACCCGCCCCCAACCGCCCCGTGTTGGAGCCCTGACCGCCGGGACCTCAGGATGTGACTGTGTGCGGAGACGGGGCACTGACATCACAGGTCACCGGGGCGTCCACTGTGAGAGGAAATTCAGACGCAGACAAGCACGGAGGGACGGCCACGTGGGGACACAGCGAGGGGATGGCCGTCTGCATGCACAGGAAAAGGCCTCGGGGGGCGCAGCCCTGCCACACCTGGTCTCGGACTCCCGCCCCCAGGACAGTGAGAAGTGCGTGTCTGGTTTAAGCTGCGGTGTGTGGCACTTCGATGCCATGGCCCCAGGTCCCCGACACGGCCCTCAGAGCTACTGGGTGGGATCGGTCGGCCTCACCCCCAAGCTCACTCCTTCCTCCACCATCAGCCTGGGGCCCAGCAGGGGAGGCGGGCAGGGGGCTCGCCTCACCTGGCTTCTCCCTAAGCTCTGGACCAGAGGCCAGGCCCTCCCGGCCTAGGGGCTCAGATCAGGAGCACTGCCCCCGGGGGCCGGAGGGACGGGGAGGGCCGGCCCTGAGCCCTCTGGGGCTGCCCCCAGGGCAGGAGCGGACACGGAAAGGGCCCCTCCTGAGAGGAAGCGTCTAAAGGAAAGCAGCTGTCCAGGCTGAGGCGCAAGGGAGATGCCCGGGATCCGGGCTGCCGAGGGCACAGCTTCCCGAGTGCTCCACGCCCTGGGCAGCGTTCCCACCGCCACGCCACCTGCACTCGCCTCTCCCAGGAGGACCGCACGGAGTCCCGGGCCACCACTGCCTGGCCGCCCAGGTCACAGGATGCCGAGGACGCTCCACGGGCACTAAGGACTGTGGCACCCTTCCCGGGGCCCATGCGTGACCTCGGCCCTGCTACCAGCCCACGTCACGCTGGACGCCAGAGCTCGCGGGAGACAGAGCGGTGCTGGCAGCTGTCACAGGGGACAGGGGTGGCCTGGCAGAGCGGCGCGGAGACAGCTGTGACCCAGAGCAGCCCCGGCCACCTGCCTGGGACACGGGGCGGAGCTGGGAACGCAGAGATGGGGCCGCCCAGGGAAGCCGCACAGGGTCGGCAGGGGCCCCCTGAGGACCCGCTCTCGGAATTCACATTCTGGGTCGGCGCGGCCACGGAGACTTGGGGAGTGACGCGTGGGGGTCACACTCTTCCCATCAGGCAGCGGTGCTTTCTCCCTCCCACCGCCTCCTCCGAGAAGCCCTTCTGTCCGGCGGCAGCCGGGGCTCTCCACCAGGGTCTGCGCCCACTCCCGACTCCCCAAAGCATGAGGACGCAGACGCCAGCCTGGCCGACAGGGACAGGGACGACGGACAGGCTGGTGGTTCCTCCGACGACACGTCTGGGCCTGAGGCTGCCCTCTCCGGGGGGCAGTCGGCCAGGGCCTGGCCCACCTATGAGGATATCTCACTTTGGGGAAAAGTTTGTTTCACTCGTCACAGGGCAGGACCAGGCGGGTGTCCCTCTCTCGGAGCAGACGGAGGCCGGGACGACCCAGCCTGCGTTCGCCGTTTGGGTGTCGAGTGCACCCGATGGGTGCTTCCCGCCGACCCGAGACCTGCCTGACACGCGGCTGGGGACTGAGGACCTTGCCCAGGGCTGATGACGGCGCCACCTCAGCGAGCAAGCGAGCCAGCATCTGTCACTCAGAGATCGCCGGTTGCAAACGAGGTCACGGCGATCGCCAATGACTCCAGGAGACAAATCGGGCAGAATGCGGCCCCGGAGCCCCTGGCTTCCAGAATCGTCTTCAGTGTCCCCGGCCCGGGAGAGGCCAGGGCTCACGCTAACCGTGGGGAGGGGACACCCAGCTCCAGGGGACACCCCCAGATGGGGAGACGCCTGCGCTCCACAGTGCCCAGCCGCCCGGCTTCCCGGGCAACGTGGGTCTCCTTTCTGACCCGTGCAGCGGGGAACGGTTTTAATGCCCTGGACAGGAAGGGCTGGGCTGAGGGGGTGTCCTGCCCTCGGCTAAGACGGACCCGGGAGGGCAGGTGCGTCCATGGGAGAGCAGGACAGACACAGAGAGAGCCCCACACCGCACACCCCAGCCAAGATCCACGCTGCCCGTGGGTGCCAGAGCCGGGAACCCCAGAGTGTGAATCTGTGCCGACAGCACAGGGAACCAGCACAGACGGAGGCTCCCTGCATGCAGATCCCCAGGAAACAGCCCGGCGGGGCCTTCCGCGCGGGGCTCGCTGAGCATCGGGGTGCGCCTGCCGGGCGGCCGCTGAAGACTGGGGATGAAACCGCGGAGACACTCCCCCGCCCTCCGCCCTGGGCACCGGGCGAGTCACTCCGGTGGAATCCCACAGGTGACATTCGGTGAGCGTCCTAATCAAAGCCGCCCGCTCAGTCACCAAGATTCACCTCAAACTGGTTCCCTGTGCAATTGAACGGGGACTTTTTTTCTCGCTCTATTTTATGACTCGCGCCGGGAGGCCCCCGCCCAGTTCCCCCGAAGTTAACGTTTCCTGAACCTTCACAACACGGAGCGCTCTCTCCGTCCGACAGGCTGCGGGAGCCTCCCCAGGGCTTTTTGTGCCTGTGCGAAAGGGGTTAAAAATAACCCTTTTCCTGCCTGAAAGTGATTAATATTCCACCCAACTGCTTCCTTCTCTCAGGCAATCTGCAAACTAACTCGAAGTGGGCGGGTGTTTCCTTCTCCGTGTTCCAGGCGCTCGTTTATACATTCTGTCCACAGGGACGACGACGCGGGTCCGAGGAAAGGTGTGTGCACCTCCCACCCCCCCTCCCGTGCCCCGGGACCTGGGACCGCCCGGGGCAGCCGGGGAGCGTCCCGAGGACACTGCCCGCCCGGCCATGGGGCCAGCCACCCGCCCTGACCTCCCCCAGCCTGAGCCCACTGCCAGCAGCTACCGGCCAGACGGAGCCCAAACTTCCTCTCCTGCCCTCACTTCCTCTCCTGCCCTCACACTCAGTTCCTAACGTGCCCGGGGCAGAGTCACCATGGACACGCGTCCTGGAATGCAGCTCTTCGAGGGACTGGAGACTGGGGACAAAAATAAAACCCAGCGGCACCTTCAAGTGGTTACAAAGCCAGGCGGCTACAAAGCCCGTGAGGCTGCCGGGCGATTGTTGCTGAGACAAACGACCGGCAATTTTTGGAGGAACCGGCCCCCTCCCTCCTCCCGCCCCGGAGAGCCCGCATCCCCGTGCACCGCGCTCCCCGCGGCTCTGCCTCACCTTCCTTCTTGGTGAGGGCGTTCAACAAAGACTTCATTTTCCCCGACTTCGGCAGCCGTCCGCCGCTCATTATATAACCTTCTCAGATGGGGGAAGCGAGCGCCGAGCTGCCCAGCCCCTCAGCGCGGGAGCGGCGCGGACCCGGGGCGCGGCGGCGGGCCTCTGGGCGCAGCGTGCCTCCGAGCATCGCTGGGCACGCCAGAGCCGGCGTGCTGGTGACGGAGCCCACCCCATGCTCTGCCTGTCAGCTGGGAGCCGACTGTGCGCAGACCCGGGCCGCGCTCAAGCCCCGCGGCCTCTCCCCGCGCCCGTCATGTGAGCAGCGAGCCTCTGCTTTTGTGCTCGCAGCAGGCACGGGGAGGGGCGGGCGGGAGCCGAGCGTCCTCCGGCCGGGCTCCGGGAAGCACCGGAGGCATCTGCCAGCCGGGGCGGGAGCTCCCCGGAAACCCGGGAGCTCGGGCCACTTCTGCTCCAACGCGCCCGGGGCTAAACAGAACGCACAGTGCTCTCCTAGTTTTCTTTGGAAAGAAAAAGCCAAGTTTCCTTTAATGCCGCTGGCTCCTCGGCTTGCAGGCGCAGCGAGCGGGTCGGGAGGCTAAGACGTCCCCCGTTCCAAAAGCCTCACACCGGACCCGCGCTCCCCGGGCGGGCGGCCCTCGCCAGCATTCCGGAATTTCTGCTCGTGACCCAGATTTCTGTTGAAAGGCATCAGGCGGCGGCACCCACCCCTCCTCTGCCCCACCCCGCCGTGGCGTTTACCCCGGAGGAATCAGACCCCCCCCTTCGCGAAGGCGATGGAACAATTAGCAGGACGGCTGGCCCTGATTCCCGGCAGCCGACACGAGGAGAGGCTTTGAGTCACTCAGTTCCTTGGTGTGTCCCCCCAACAGGCTGCAGGACAGACAGGAGAGGGGACAGTGAAAAAGTTCTTTGTACAACACACACAGGAGGGCTGGACACCGGTGCTCCCGCCAGGTGGACGGGTCACTTCCCCAACACTGAACGGGGGCACCGGGGCCCCGGCCCTCCGCCTGCCGCGTCTGCCGCTGGGCCGTAATTGAGTGTGCAGTTTTCCCGTTGCTAAGAGAGCTGCTTCCCAAATTAAAGAGAGAGAGAGAGGAGGCAAGATGAGGGGGGAAGGGACGGGAGCATGTGAGCCGAGGTCCGTAAGGGTGACATACTTGTGATGACAAGGATGGCAGCCTGAGGCGGGACCGGAGCCCTGGGCTGGTGTGACGCCTCCGGGAGCATCTCAGGTCGGGGAGGGGGAAGCCGCCAGGGGTGCACCCAGCAGGCGCCCTGCGTGAGCCGCCCGTTTAAACGCCATCCCTTTCACTCCCACCCGCCCCGAATGACAGGGCCGGCCCGGCGGGCGCTCGGCCCGGGGACTCCCTCACCCACCCACCAACCACACCCCAGACCGGAGCCCCGGGCGGTTCTAAGATGTGCCCTGGACGCCGATTCTGCTGCTGGTGCATTTGTGATCCCAGACCCCACAACTTGTCCCGCACACACTGCCTTCTCGGGGACGGAGGTGGTGCTGGCAGAGGCCAGTGTCCCTGCGTGTTTGGGACCGGGCCGAGTAGCTTCCGGAAGCATCTCTGTCACAGGCGGGAATGTCACCAGCAAGGGCAGAGCTGCTGCACTGGGGGGACTGAAGCTGCCTTCCCCGGGCGGACTGGGTGGGGTCCACGTGACGGCGCCGTGGCCGTGTCTGGCTCATTGGCGCCGTGGCGGCCCAGGGCCCGGCGCCTGCCTGGCTGGGACCCGGTGCCACGGTGCAGGCGGGCCCAGGGAGCACCTCCGGAGGCGGGGGCTTGGCCACGTGAGCCCCAAGAACACGCCAAAGCTCAGGGAACCCTCTGGGGGCGTGGGAGGCTCGGCGATGCTCAACCCTGCCTCCATCTGTCTGCGGTGGACGCGCTCCCGAATCGTGGCGCCTCCTGCCTGGCCGAGCTCCCTCGCTGGGCTCGGCTCTGCCGCTGCGGCCTTTGCTGTGGGGGGCGGGGAGCGGTGGGTGAGTGTGGTGCAGGGTCCACTGGGGCGGGGGCCTCGCCAAAGGCCACGGGGGCCCCCCCTACGTAGGCGGCCCTGCTGCCACCCGTGGGTGGGAGGTGTGGGGGGAAGCAGCTTCACCGGGCGTCACTGTGAAAATCCCCAGGGAACGGACCAGCTCCCCAAACGGCACCCAGGCCGGAGCAGCGTCGGAAACATGGGGGCCTTTCCAGGAGGAGGCCCAGTAGCCAGGAACCAGGCGGGGCAGAGGGGAAGGCCTGGCCCCCCACTGCCACCCCCACATCCTACACCCCATTGCGTTTGTGGACAGTGGGTGCTGTGTGGGCCCTGGGGACCCAGCAGTGAGCAGGACAGAAGGGATCCCTGGTTCCCCACTTGGATAGCTCGGGGTGGGGACTGAGGCCCAACTGTGGGCACAGTGGGATTTGAGGAACCCAGGAAACACCCAATATCCTCTTCCGGACGCTTTCACCTCTTTCCATAAGTGACAACTTTTCCAGTCCACGCCTCCAGGTATCTGAGCGAAAACTTCAGAAATTAGGAGCGGCAGCCCTGGTGGACTCATGCGCGGGCCTACTGTGTGCCCACCGAAGGCTTCCTCACCCCAGGCAGGCATGCTCTCCTCGCATGCTTCCAGCGACGGGGAGCTCACCACCCGTGTGCGGCAGTCCTCACTATCACACAAGGGCTGAGAAGGCGCTCTGGGCCCACGTGGGCCAGGCCCTTCCCCGCGCACAGACGTGGTGCCTGCACCTGCCACAGGCCCGTCGGGAGGAAAAGCGCGGCATCGAAAGCCCAGACTGACTCCGAGCCCTTCGCTATCACACCACGGACGCCCAGGAGTGCGGGACCCCAGTGACTTCGGAGAGTTGGCAGCAGAGGTGGACGGATGGGGCCTGCCTTGGTCTCTCCCCTCCCCCACCGTCCAGCAGAGCCCCGGGAAGCCGCTAACACCGGCTCCACCCCCAAGACGAGGAGATGAGCACGACAGAAGTGAGACCCCACAGCGAGAACTGAGACAGGGAAGACGAAACTGGAGACCTTTGCCCCCTGGCCCCCAGACACCCCTCCCTGCGTCCTTCACCCAGGACGGGTCTCAGACAGCTCCGACCTTCTCACGGCATCCCGTGAGCTCCCAAGACCGGCCGCAAGGCCGTGGGGGTGTGACGGGCCCCCAGCCATGGGTTTGCAGGTGCCCGAGGCCCAGGAGCCAGAAACAGCCGCGCCTCCCAGGAGCTCGCAGACACGCCCTGTTCCTCCACAGGGCCCTGCAAGGAGGGTGGATGTGACCGCCAGGTACCGTGCCGGCCACACTCCCGAGGATGAGTACGGACGAGCTTGGGTTTCATTCCGGATGAGGGGGGTGGCCGGGGGTGAGGTGGGGGCAGGGAGAGGGAATCGGACGCCCAGCGGGCCACCCGCCCGCCTGCTCACTCACCTACATCTCCCATCCCCATCCCAAAGGACACGCCAGCACCTGCTGTGCTGGGGGCTGGGCGAAAGGACGGAAAGCGAGAGGAAAGATTTGATGGAGGCCCCCGCATCAGACGCTTGCCAGGGAGGAGGGTCAGCCCCAGGCCAAACCCCCACTTCTCAGCCTCCTGGCCGGTGCCCAGCCCTCATGCCAGCCCCTTGGTAACAAATACCAAAGGACAAACACATAAATAAATAATAAGAATAAAACATGTCTGTCTGTGGCAGCCTGCCTCCCCGGCCCTGGACCCCGGATCCCGTACCCCGCACGGTCCCCTCTGTGGCCCGAGGAACCGCTGGCGCTCTGCTCCGCCCTCCCGCACCCTCACGCTCCCCGCCCTTTATTTGCTCCATCTTTTGACAACTGCCTGACAACAGGCTGAAAATAATTTCATCTCTCGTACAAAAAAAGGCTCTTCGCACATCAGAATAATTTCAAGACTCTCTGAGTCCTGGCAGGGAGGAAGCGCCAGGTGTCGGAAACACGCCTCAGGAGGGTCTGGGTGCCGCGCGTGGGGTCTCAGGATATCGCCGGGCACGCGGCCGCCGCCTGCCCGCCTGCTCTGGCCGTGGCCCCCGGCGGCAGCAGGGGGCCGGTCAGGCGCCCCCGCCCTCGGTCTCCCCGTCTGTGAGGCGGGGGCACCTGAGCCCGTGTGTGAAGCACACAGGGGTGTCGTGCTGACTTTCCGGGTCCGGTCCCGGCCCCACCAGCCCCGTGGCCCTGGGAAAGTCACGACATCTCTCCGTGCCTCAGATTCCTCGTCCGTCCAGTGGGGACTGATGGGTGCCACCTGCCGGGAGGGTCGCGGGCATGAAGTCCTCCGGTCTGGAAAGGTGCCTGGCCTTCGGAGCTGTTAGCAACCACTGAACACACACATCTAACTCAAAAAAAATCTGTGAGCGGTGGCAAAGCCATCTCCCCATCCTGCCCTGACCCCACATCTACAATAAGCCCTCCTGGTCCCTCAAATGCACTTACGTTGTCTTTTCCAGTGCCACCTCCTCCGGGAAGTCCCCCTGACTGACCCAGTCATTGGAGAGGCCCCTTCCCAGAGCCCTAGGGGCGTTGCCTGGTCCCAGGAGCCTTCCAGCTCCTTGAAGGCAGGTTCAGTGCCCCCCCATCACCCTGTAAACTTGAGGTGCTCCTGGAAGCTCTGGTGCCTGCACCTGGGCCCTCCCGGAGCCCCAAGGTAGGCGGCCCTGACTCAGTCCTCAGACTGAGGAGACGTGCCACCGAGCCAGGGGAGGGGTGTCCCGTGGCTGGCCCTGTGGGCTGAGAGGGAGTCGGTTGAGCAGTCAGGGTGGGCACGCTGAGCCTCAGTTTCCCCTGTGGGAGGCCCAGGGGCCTCAGTCTCTTGGCTCTCAGATGGGCTGGCCGCCCTGGGGTGGCTCATGCCGTCCTTAAGCCTGCCGCCTGGGGCCTGAAGCCACCTCACTTCCCTGCCCCGTTACTGCCACCGCCCCCCACTTCCACCCAGGGGCCCGGCTGGTCCTCCTGGCAGGGCGGCGCCAGCTGCACGGAGCAGCCGCAGGTGGCAGGGCACCAGGCTGGCCACCCGGGTCCCAGGCCGGGCTCTCTGGGCCCTTGTGCAGCGTGAACCTCCCCAGTCCTACAGGACCTTCCTTCCTGCGTCAGCAGGACAGCGGGCCCTTGCTGCCGCTGAGACCCCGGCTGAAGGTGTGACGAGGCTGGGCCTCGGGCAGCAGTGTCTCAGGGACCCTGGAATCCCGGACGGGCAGTGTCTTCCTTCCCTTCTCCAGGGGCCTGGGGGTCGACTCAGGCCCCAGCTCCACGTGCGGGTGGAGAAGGGGCCAGCAGGCTAGGATGAGGGGCAGTGCCGGCCGGAGGGTAAGCGGGGCGGGGGCGGGGGGCTGAGCACAAACTCCCGGGGAGGCTCTAGCTTCTGCCAGACAGGGGTCCACAGGGACCTGAGCAGCAGCAGCAAAGCTCCGGTGGGTCTCGGTGGCCCGCCAGCCAGACCCGGCCCTTCATCTCACAGAGCTGGAAACCAGACACCCAGGAAGAGAGGGAGAGGGCGGAGCCTGGCCCGGCCAGCCGGGCCCGTGGGGGGCAGGGAGGCGGCAGCCCGGGGCGGGGGTACCTGGGCCTGGGCCCCGCCTGCCCACGGCCCCCTGCTGCCCCTCCGCGTGGCTCCAGGCTGCAGCCATTTCGATATTAGTAGGCGCTGTCCCTCCATCTCCCAGTAACTGCTCAATGAATCACGCTTTATAAATAACACGGGATATAAAAAGGCGTCTCGGCAACAATGCGGGGTTATCTGTGAGCAGAGCCGTGGGCGTGTGCGGCGCGTGGAGTGTTCCGTCGCTGGGGCCCCGCCGGGGAGTGCGGCTGCTGGGGGACCCAGGGAGGCCCAGGGGGGATCAGGACCGGGGCACCGAGGCGGGGGCTTCGGGACACACAGGTGTTTGTCCCCGGGGTCCTGACACAGTCACTGGACTTCAGCTCCGAGGCCAAGGCCAGCGCGGGGGCGGGGAGAGGGGCTTTGGAGAGTGGAACTGGGGCTGACCACAAATAGGGTTAGGGCCCCAGGGCACATTCTAGAGGCAGCACAGACCCCAAGCCCTGCCCTTCTCCCCGCCCCCTCCCAGCAGCCTCAGCCTTTGCCAACCGCTCCCCGCTCCGGAGTCGCTGGGGGTCCGGCACGCTGCTCTGGTCGGGAGGTGTGGCGCAGGCAGCAGTGCTGCGGCTTAAGGACGGCACGAGCCACCCCAGGGCGGCCGGCCCATCTGAGAGCCAGGAGACTGAGGCCCCTGGGCCTCCCACAGGGGAAACTGAGGCTCAGCGTGCCCACCCTGACTGCTCCACCGACTCCCTCTCAGCCCACAGGGCCAGCCACGGGACACCCGTCCCCTGGCTCGGTGGCACGTCCCCTGGACTCGGGTTCTCCAGGCCACCGTCTCAGGACCGAGTCAGGGCCCCGGGGCTCAGCAGGCCGGCCAGCTGCTGGGTGACTGTGGGGTCGGGGTGCCCGAAACGTTTGCTTCCCTGTCCCATCCCTCAGATCCAGCCCGACTCCCGAGACGGACTGCCAGAATCCCCACGGAATGGTGGGCCGCCCCGAGGCTCCACGCAGACACGGGAATCTCCGACAACCCCGATGAGAACCCAGGGTCCCTGCAGCCTCAGGGGCCGGACGCTGGCTGGGGGTCTGCCGGACCCGCCCCCGACGGCCTTTTCCAGCTTGTTACCAAAGGATGGCATCCGAGACCGGGGCCGGGCCAGCCTCCCACTCAGGGTGGGACCCAGAGTCCTCACCCGTCCATCAGCAGGCCAGCCCCCGCCCCCCGGACTGTGAGACCCTCTAGGGAGGGTCCCCGGGGGCACCTGGGGGCGGCTCCATGGCCCAGAGGTGCACTGAGCCTGTGCTCCGACCTTACCAGACGCTGGGGAGGGGGACCCCACACACACCCCGCCTGCACAGTCCAGCGCCTCTTCCTGACCCACGGGGCCCTCGGGCAGCCTTGAGCCCGCAGCTGCAGGCTGCCTGTCAGGTTCCCTCCTACACAGGGGGCCCAGCACGGTGGAGGAGGCGGCCCCCAGCGTTGGGCAGGGGCTCTGCTTGGGCTCCCGCCACAGAGAGGGCGCCCTCGCGCCCGCAGCCGTGGGTGAGCCCTGGACGGCACGAGCCCACCCGACGACGCAGCCTGCACCCCCACGGAAGCCGCCGGTCTCAGAGGGGTTCACGCACCTTTCTACCATACACTGCAAGACGTAGCACACACCCGGCGTTTATCAGCGCGAGTCCTCGTTATTGTAGGTCCCTGTCTGCCCGTGGCCACGTCAGGGTTTCCGCGGGCCGGCTCCCAGGATCCCCATGTCCTGGGACTGCAGGCCACCTTTTCTTGCTACTTTGCATGTCTAATAATTTTTGATTCTGTATCAGCCATTGTCTTGGATATGTTGTAGCAACCCTGGATTCTGTTATTGTCCTCTGAAGAGGGTTGAGCTTTCCTAGCAGGGAACGAAATAGCAGTAGAACGCCCTGTCCTGGGAAGGTGAGGTTTCAGGGTCGAGGGTGGGGATCGCTGTTGGTTTGGTCCTGGGATGGGATCCCGCCTTACTGGGGCCCTCCTGGATCCTGGGCAGAACACCCAACGTTCGCCAAGCTCCCCAAATATAGCGGGACCTGACGGGCTGTCTCCCCCGTGAGGGTGCTGCCAAAATCTCCCCTCGGCTCTTTGAGCTGCTGTGTCCCACCAGGACCGTCGGACTCTCCTCCTGCACACGCCAGTTCAGGAGTCAGTCAAGGGCCTGGAAGGAGTTTATGTGCAGATCTGGGGGTCCTCCCTTTTCAGGATTTCCTCCATCTATTTCCAAACGCTCAGGCTTCCCTGCCCCCCAGTCACTGGATCTTCAACCCCGTGGAACTCGCTTCCGGCCAGGGGACCGCCTCATGGACCTGGGTCGCGCAGGGGTGGGGGGGGCTCCCCTTCTGTCGGGGCCCCCGCCGCCCGGTCTGGTCTGCCTTCTGCTGCCTGCCAACACCTCCCAGCAGTTACCGTTGCTCTTTTTGCATGCTTTGTGCAGAGTCTGTCACCAACAGGAGGAGGGTCGGGTTCAGCAGACGTGGGCTAGTCAGCTATCGCCCGAAGGCGCCATCACGGGCGCATACACAGCCAGGAAGCAAAAGGTGCCCCGCCCCCGGTCACCCACCTGCACGCACAGCATCCAGCAGAGCGCTCCCTCCCGTCACCACGCCCAGAGGCAGCGGATGTGCCTGGCGTGGGGACCGGAGTCTGTCGGAGCGAGTCAGGGCGAGGCGGCCTGGGGGCGCCCTGTGTGTGTCAAACAGTCACCCCGAGCACCGTGGGCCTCTCTGCAGCCGGGCTGGGAAGGATCGCAGACACTGAGGGGGTTTATTTCAACACGAGGGTCCCACCTTCACAAATGCCTGGCGCCCCAAGGAGGCTGGGAGCGAGGGTGGGTAGAAGGGATGCCCCGCCTCTTGGGCCAAGGTGCTAGCCCTCGAAACCTGCGCAGGCGCCAGGACACCGGGAAAGCCAGCCCACGGCACCGCACGGGCGCCAGTCGGGCCCGCCTCGGCACCGCGCCTCGTTAGCAGGTCCTAATGCAGACTCGAGTTTGGGAACTAATTAAGCCTTGGTGACCGATTTAACCTTCACACAGATTCCTTCCAGGGCCCGGCTGGCCCCCTCAGGAAAACCCCTAATCCAGGAAGAACCCAACACCCAAGGCAAGGGTAGCAGGGTAGGGGGGGCAGCACACCAGGACACTGTCCGCCCCCCCGCCGTGGGACGTGCTCAGAGGCCCCCTGGCCTGGCCGTGTTGTCACGTGTCCCCTGTGGCACAACAGGTCATGCAGAGAAGGACCAGATGACTCCAAGGTCTGGGACGCCACCCTGCCCCGAAGCAGCAGGACCAGAATGAATGGTCGCACCACTGCCCTCTTGCTCCTCAGCTGGGACGGTAGGGCTGGGCAAACCCCGCCCCCAGGGAGGGGCCTCGATGCCCAGGCCGCCCCCCCCGCCCCCCGCCATCGGCACTGCGGCGGGGAAAAGGTCTGAGCCGCTCGGCACCCGCCGCACGCCCCGCACACGGCCGGCCAATGCCCCGGCTCTGGACAGAAAGGATCTCCCAGCACCCTCGTCCCGGCCGGAGGTGCCCCCACAGCACTCCTACAGCTCATTAATATTCTGCTTAAAAAAGTCCAAGCGATGCCCCACTTTCCTAATGGGGTCAGCAGGGCACCCCCTTGAGTAAGACTCCAGCAGTTCCGGCCGCTGAGCCTCTGCACCTGAAACTTCGGTGCGTTTTCCGAGTCAGGGGCACGAGGACTCCTCCCCTGAACTCCTGGCCCGACCCCCACGGCCACGGCTGTCCACAAGGGGCCGGGCAAAACACCGGGCGGGGGGGGGCTGGTCTGACCACCGCTCGGATGGCAGCACCCGGAGGCAACGCGGCTCTGGGTCCTCATGCTGCCCTTCCGAAGGGTCTGTCCCCAAGGCCCCGCATTCCCAGCTTCTCTGTCCCCCGTTCCAGAACGCTTAGCGTCCACGTGCCATGGTTTCATGGGCGGACTTCCTCGGCCGGGCTGCGGTGGTTCGCGGTTTTTGCGTCTAGTGAAGACCGTCTGGAGCGCCTCCCCGCACGGGGCACCTGCCTTCTTTGACTCTGCTCCTTGGACCACGTGCCGGGGGTGGGATGGCCGTGTCCGTGGCTCCGGAGACACTCTGGCCCCCTGCCTCCCCCAGAGAGTGATTCCACTTTCCGTGACCAGGCGATCACAACCGAACTTTGTCTGAAATGGAAACAGCTCTCTTCTGGAGAAACAAAGGAAGTGCGTTTCGGCCAAGGACCCACAGGTTCAGAAAGGCAGGAGCCCCCGCGTTCTGAGTGCACCCTGGGGGTGGGGGGGCTGCCAGAGCCACAGGCTGGCCCCCCAGGGACGGACGGGGATACATCGGCCCCTTCCAGGTCTCCGAGACAGCCCGGGACACTCCGCCCAGGCGGCTACGCGCACTCCAGCGGAGGTGCTGGTCAGCCACCAGGCCAGCACCGCGGGAGGGAGAGCCCCCCCGAAGCAGACAGCGCCGGCCTTGAGCTGGATGGGCGCCCGACACCGAGGACACAGGGGTGCCTCCGAACCACCCACCAAGAAGGCTCCCAGAGATCTGAGGCCTACTGTGGGGGATGCAGCGCCCCGAAGAAACGGGATCTCGGCGAGGAAAAGGGAGGAGGAGCCCAGAGCGGCGCGGAAGCCGACGGAGGGCCCGCGTGAATGAATCGACACTCCCTGTAATTACGGGGAGACGGGAGAGGGAGCAAACAAAGGGGAGAGACAGCACCCTGCCAACTGGTTTGCAGCACAGGCCGAAAATAGACCCCGCGAGGCGGGGCTGGGTGCCACTCTCCGCGCAGGCTCCAGCTCCCTGCGGTTGGTCGGCAGGACAGCGCAAGACAGCGCTGGGGGGCAGAAAAGGGGCCCACGCAGGGGAAGCGCCCGACGTCCCGGCACCCCTGGGAGACTCGGGGCCGAGGGCAGGGGCCCCAGAGCACAGAGGCCCCCCTCAGGCCAGGCCTGGGTTCCCGCCGTTTGGGAAGAGAGGCAGGAGAGCAGCAGAGGGCGGGGAAGACAGCCCCCGAGAAGTCGGGGGAGGGAGTGGGGGCGTGTCTTGTCGTCCCGGCAGCAAACCCAGCGCTGCCCTCTGCGGGCGTCCCGGCACGGCTGAGTTCTCGCTGCCTCAGGCTGTGGGTCCTCGAACGGAGAAGGAGGGTACAGCTGGTGGCGGCCACCAAGGCGGCTGACAGGAGCGGCGCTCACGAGGCGCCCGCGTGTCTCAGCGCTACAAGGAGTGGTGCTCCCGTCCGGTGACGTGAAGGAGCGGCTTTGGCACAGAGAGGTGCAGCGACCCTCCCCAGGCCACACAGCAGGGCACAGGCCCAGGAGCCTGTGCTCGCCTTTGAACCAGCACAGCCCCCGCCGCTGGGGGCCGTGCCCCAGGGGGCGCTGCGAGCCCACACGTGGGGCCCTGGGGGTGGCCCTGGCACAGAGGGTGGCCACTGCACGAGGTGTTTAGGAATCTTCTGTGCTCCCAAACGACCACCCTCCAAGGGGCCAGCTCCCCCTCCTCTGCTCCGAGGAGGGGGCATGACCTTGGCTAGGTCTGCAGGACCCACAAACCAGGTGGCTGAGCCCTCATTTTACGAATGCGGGAGGCAGGCCCACCCAGGAGGAGGGCCCAGGCCCTGGGGCAGGGAACCCTGGGGAGACCGAGGCCCCAGCTGCGTGGTGCTGCGCAGAAGGACGGCCAGCTCGGCGTGGCCCGGTCCACGCCTCCGCCAGCCAGAAGCGCAGCTGTCCACCCCAGAAGCTGGTGTCAGCGTCAAACCCAGGGGGACGCGCCTGGCTTCTAGGTCGCCCCCCGAGGAGGGGGCTATCCCCACCCCACCCCGACTGAGGCATTTTAACTTACTTTTAAATTGCTCTGGAAAGGGGGCTGGACCTGGGAGCCTGTCTGGGCTTTCTCTGCACTTAGCAACAGCCCCGCCCCCCAGGCACCTGGTCTGGCCTCAAGGTCCCAGCTCCCACACTGGGTCCCCAGTTAATTCAACTCTGGGCTCCATGTTCATATGCTGGACGAACATGCCAAGCAAATGCGTCCATAGTCTGCAGTTGTACATTGAACCTACTCAGCTCAGCCTGGGGACACCCCTACCCACCGAAACCCCCGAACCCTCATAATGGGTTCAGGGGTGAGCCGGCCCAGGATGGTGTGGACAGGGCCCGGCGATGTGCCCCACGCCTCAAGGGCTGCGGGACAGGGCGATGGGCTCAGGGAACCGGCCGGTGGGAGGTACGGCTTCCTTATAGCTCAGGGAGGCCCAGCAGGGCCTGGGGCACGAGCGGCTACTTATTGCCTGCAGCGGCTGGAAAGCATGGGGTCCCCGCTCCTCACCTTCCGGCCACAAAACAGGAGGAGGGGGGCGCCTGGACACCTTTCCCCCCAGCCTCTTAGCTACAGCTGTATTATTGCTCCTTCCTGAAAAAGCAGCCAGAACCCCAGATGTCTACATGGAATCTGACTTTAAATGCCGGTGTCTAGTTACTATTTTATGAAAATGTGTCTTACACTTTGGCTTGAAGAATCTGCCTGTGAGCTGCCAGGAATTTGGGGGCTGCGGGTTTGAATGACAGCCGGCACCCTCCCTGAGCACGCCCGCAGGGGTGAGCAACGCCCCCGGCCGGCCCCGGGCACCCCGCCAGGCCTCGCTGTCACTCGGCGGCCCTGGCATTGATGCTGCCTTCTTCCCAGAGTGAGTTCCACAGCACGCTGGGGACCCTGCAGGCAGATTGTGCAAAGTAGTTTCTGTGGTCCAGGCCAAACAGAGTGGGGGGCTTCCCCAGCGCAGGCCTTACCAGGCCAGAAGTCCAGAGCATCTGGACGGCGGGAGAAGGGAACTGAGCAGGTGGGTGTCCACAGAGGCGGCCACGGAACCTGTTAGAGGCACGTGCAGCCCCGGACACAGCACCACGAGGCTGAGGGAGGTGTCGTGCACCGGGACGCAGTTACACCTCGGGGCACAATCTGTTCAGAATCAGGGCCCCAGGAGCCGGGATGGAAAAGTGGGACGTGACTCTGAGCGGGCAGTCCAGCGCAGGGGGGCTGGTGCCACGGAGCCACTCAGGCCTCTGACCCGGTGACCCACGCGGAGGGTCCAGGTTCACCTAAACCCTTCTCCCTAAAGGAGTGAATGAGTCCCGGGGGCCCGAGCTGCGGCCTGAACTGTGTGCTCAGGGTCCCCGCCAGCGCCCAGGACGACCGTCTACGGCTCCGTCCCTTTCCAGGGATGGGAACGTAGGTCGCCCAGAGGGACCTGAGGGGGCCGCCCGTGAGTGGGGAGAGGTGGAGAAGGAGGACCCGAGAGGCCAGCCCCTCAACTTGGCTCTGGGTAGGGGTCCCTGAGCCCCAGGGCATTCTCCGTCTGTAAAACGGCACACGGCCCCTGGCCCTGCTCTCGGCAGGGACGAGAGGTGAGGTGTGGCTGGGGTTCTCCGAGGGCTCTGGGAGGAAGGCGGGGCCCGCCGCCCAGGGACTGTCAGCTGCGGCGGAGAAACACCGGACTCTCTCTGGATCACTTAGCTCCACCCCACAGACCCAAGCCCAGAGCCGCAGGGTTTGAAAACGAGACATTTTCCTCTGGCAAAGGCCTTCTCCCCATCAAAGACAAAAAGAAGGGCTGGTGTGGCCCCGGCTCCTGTCTGTCCCCCACTTTCTGTGCTTGTGTCCTCCTCTGTAACAGCACCTGGCCCTCCAGCAGGGCCCCTGGCTGCCTGGGAAGAAGGTGGCATCTCCCTTCTAGAAGGGAGCCATGTGATAAGGTCTCAGCCAACGGGACGCAAATAAAAGCAACGTTTCCCCTTAAGAAAAGTGTCTCCACAAGGTGGGGGGTCTGCCTGTCTCCCACTCCTTTTTCCTTCCTGCTGATGAGGATGATGATGTGATGGGTGGAGCTGAAGCAGCCACCTTGGACTATGAGGGGAACTGGGAACAAAGTCACACCTGGTGGGGCCGTGAGATAGAAGGAACTGGAACTCCGACACCACGGGATACTGTCTCAGTGCTGGGACACCACGGCAGACTGTTTTGGAAGGACAAACCTTTTTAAGATTCGGGATGACTGGTTACTCCTAGCCAAACCTCACCATGACCACTGGAGGTTGGCGGCACTAGTTTTCCAGTACCCAGGAGAGGGACAGCCCCGCTCTGGGGTCAGCCAGACGGAGGGCAAGGTCCAGCTCTCCCACACCGCACTGAGTGGGCGCGAGGGTCAGAGCCCCCGGCCCCCAGTCTGAGAGACAGACAATAAAATGGGAGAGGTTAATGAGAACCCCTGACCCACAGGCTTCTACCAGCAGCAAGTCCCAGCTCCTACCCATCCCCTTGCTTTTCAAAGCAAGACCGCACAGGCCTCTAGAAACGGAGCCAGACTTTCTGCGGACGGGGCTGCCGGGACGCCAGCGCCTCCCACTGGCCTGGTGTTGGAAGCACCACTTCCCGAGGGAGACGGAGTACAGCGGGGCGTGCCGGTCACAGCCCAGCCCAGGGCCTTCCGTCACTTCTGGATGGGCCCCCCAGGTGGTGTCCCCCGGCCGGGGTATGTCACGGCCAATGTCACAGGGGCTGTGAGAGGGTGAGGGGCAGGCATGTAACTCGAAGCCGGTGCCCTGGGCCTGGACAGCCGCCGCTGGCGTCTCCCCGGTCTCTCCAGGGGCCACAGGGCTCCCCGTGCTGCCTCTCAGCAGCGAGACAGAGGCAGAGGTCTCCTCTGAAGGGCCCGTGGACCCGAAGCGCGCCGCGTGGGTGTGACTTCCAGGCAGCCGCACCCACTCCAGTTAGCAGAGGGAGGTCGCCGTAAATATGGGCGTGATCTCCGGACTGGCGTCCCGGGGCTGCTGACAAAGGTCCACACCCTGCGGCTTCAGGCAGCAGGAACGGATCTGCTCTCGGGGCTGGGCCAGAGGAGCACAGGCAAGGCCACGCTCGCCCTGGGGGCTCCGGGGCAGGGCCCACCGGCCTCTTCCAGCTCCAGGGGCGCCCCCCTCGGCCTTCCTCCCTGTGTGGACCTGGGGGTCTCGGTGTGGGAGGCTCGCTCCCCTCTCCCTGGGTTCAGGGCCGTCCTCAGCCAGGACGGCCTAGTTTTCACCTGAACTAATTAAACCTGCCACCAGCTTAATTCCAAACAAGGCCACACTCAGGTCTAGGTAAATATGACTTTGGTGGGGGGTGGGGACACTACTCAACCCAGGGGGCCCCCCGGGAAGGAGACATGGAGTGAACAGTGAGCATCCATGGGGTGGGGGCAGGGGCAAGGTTCCTGCATCCGCCCAATCACCTTGTGCAATTTCTAGCAAGAGCCCTTATCACCTCTCCATTAAGAAAAGCCGAATAAATATTTTTGTTGAAGAGCAAAGTGACTCAAAGTCCCAAAGGTCCTCAGTAACTCTCGAGAGCAGGGAAGTTACCACCCCTGAGAATGCTGATGAAAATCCCGGGGGGGCCTACCCAGAAGGAGGTGACCGCTTACAGTTCAGGAAAGCTTGGTGCCTTGTCATGGGGCCGATGGCGCCACCCAGAGGAGACCCTGGCACACACAGAGCCTGGGGACAGCCTGAGGGGGCAGGCTGAACTGGCTGGCAGCGAGGGGTCAGCTCCCAGGGGCCCAGATCCTGCCTCGCGCTGGAACCTGGGGGCAAGGACAGGCCCTGCTGGAAAGGGGGCTTCGGAGGGTGCCACACAGAGCACAGATGGACTCACACGCCTGCTGTCACCCCAGAAGGGTCAGGCTGGAAAGCCCTGTCCTCGTGAGTAGACAGATGAGAGAGCCTTGCACTCGACCAGGGGAGAATCACAGGCAGCAGAGCCTCGGGGGCAGCGGCAGTGTCCCACTCCCTGCGTGGTCGCCACACGGAGGGACCAGACTCTCGTCTCCCTGCCCGTGGTCGCCTCCCTGCCCTGGTGGCCCGGGGACAGCAGAAGCCTTGTTGGGTTCCGTTCTCACAAAAGCGCAGACACAGGTCTCACCCTGGGCTCTCAGACGCCCCGCCCAGCACATTCCCGCTGAGCCCACCCGCCCAGGCAGTCTGGGGCCTGCCCCGCCGGCCCAGGGACCCGCACACCTTAGCTGACCCGCTACAGAGAAAGGACGGCCACTGGGCCAGATGCCGACGGTGTCCCTGAGGCCCTGGCTGTTGGCACAGAAGGCTCCGCAGCTTGTCACCGACCCCATTCCGAGGTCCCCTCCTCGCTAATCCGGTTTGGTCGCAGGAAGCAAGAGCTGGGAGGAAACAAACCAGGGACTCTGACCCCTGGATCTGGAGGCTGCGGTGCCGGGGCTGGGACAATGCCCCACGGCTCCAGCCTCGTAGTCGATGTCCACAGAGGACTTCGGGGCCCTGCGCTCTGTGCCCTCAGACCCCTCATGCAGGTCCTGCCCTCGACAAACCCCCAGCCTGCGGACGGCTCTCCCTCCAGCCAGCCTCTCCTTCCCTGGCCTGACAGCCACAGCACTGCTGCCAGGGGGGGACTCCGGGCCCCACCAAGCCAGGCCCCGGACTCCGGGCCCCACCAAGCCAGGCCCCGGTGCCGTCCCTGCTACACGGGCCCCCACACCAAGATCGCCACCTGCTGCCACCAGTGCCCCTGTGCGCGCGCCCTCCCCTCCTCCAGCCTCAGACCCACCTGCCCTGTGACGGCAACAAGACCAGCGCCTGATGCGGAGCATCGAGTGCACCGGGCGCATGCTGACAACCGTGCCCCGGTGTGTGCCAGGCACAGGGGTCACGGCAGGGAACGAGGCAGACGCGGTCCCTGTCGTTGACCGGATAACAAATGGTGCAGGGAGAGACTCGGTCTAATCCGGACGGGAACCGTGAGAACAGCAAGCTGCAGGGACCACGACGGACAGGGCAGACCCCGATCCCTGGCCTAGCAGCAGAAGGGACAGGGGCGCCCCTGCAGCTCAGAGGGGCCAGAGGGCGGGTCACACAGGGCCTCCGGGGCCGAAAAGAGTCTGGAGTGGGTGTTACACCCACGGCGAGGGCGATGGAGTTGGGCTTAGGGGCCACGCAATCCGACCCAGGGTGTTTTCCGGAAGATCTCTCTCCCAGCGGCGGGGTGGGGGCCGAGTGCTGGGTGGGAGGGGTGGGAGCAGAGGGCCCGCTGGCGTGTGCACAGGGGTGCCGGCCTCTGGGCCTGAGCGGGGACAGCGGAAACGAGAGGAGTGGGGTGTGTCGGGGGTCCTGGAGGCTGGGGTTAGCACAGCACGGGCTGAAGGCTGGACCTGGGAGACAGAACGGGAGTGGCCCATAGGAGACTCGGGTTTCCGGCCTGGACACTGGGCCGGTCACGGCGACAAAGCCATGAGCTTGGGGGTGCGGGGGCGGGGAGCCTGGTGCTACACCCGCAGTAGGGCAGGTCCCTGGGACCCCACGGGAGTGGCTGAAATGGCGGCTGGACGCTAGTCTTTACGGACCAAGGACAACGGGGCTGGGGCCAGTTCCAGGTGAGCTGCCCAGCCGAGAAACAGGGACACAGGGATGACTCTCAGGTGCTGGTCTCAGCAGGTGACAAGCCACCAGCCTGTGACTGAGACTCGGGTGGACGTGGCAGAGACTGCTCCTCAGGAGTCCCCGAAGGAGGGGACGTCTAGTTAGACGGGGTGGGTGAGGCAGCATGGGGCAGCCCGGCAGAACCCCGAACGCACCAGGCTCCAGGGGCACGCGAGGAGGAGATGAAAAGCACGGAGCTCTCAGGGGCCAGACACGAGGTGACGGAGGCCTTGGGTCACAGGGGTGGAACGCGCTCAGCCGCCCGAGGCGGGTGAGTGATCCCTCCACAGAGGATGACTAGAGAGGATAAACAGCCTGGAATCGGTCCAGGTGGAGTCTGGTGGACAACCGGGCACGCAACGGCTCAGGCTTTGAGATCTGTTCTCTCCAAATCAATGGTGTGGGTCCCACGTGCGTCTGGTGGCTGCTGTGCTCAGCCCGCGGGGGGCGGGGTGGGGGCAGGTGCCCAGTGGAAAGGGAATAGAAAACGGGTTGTTGAGGAGCAAAGACAAGCAGGAGAGGCTGTGAGGTGGGGGCTGGGAGGGGCAGGAAGTGGGGAAGGACAAGGACCCTTCTGGAAGGGCAGGGCAGGCGTTGAGCCCACAGCACGGCAGGTGGAACAATGCAGAGGCCGACGAGGAGAAGGGAGACGCGTGCCCGCACAGGTGCCTCCGCAGACCACGGCCACACGCTCAGGGGCCGTGGGCCGCGTGGACAGCAGGTCTGAGCCTGGACCACATTCATACCAGCTCGTGGGGTGTCTCCTCCACACCAACACCCACGCACCCTTTTTCTTTCTTTCTTTTTTTAATTGTCACCCAAGGACGTGCTCATGAATTTTAGAGAGAGGGGAAGGGAGGGAGTGAGAGACAGAGAGAGAGAGAAACATCGATCGGTTGCCTCTTTCATGCACCCCAACCGGGGACCGAACCTACAACCCAGGCATGTGTCCTGACCGGGAATCGAACCCACGACCTTTCAGTGTACCGGACAGCTCCCCAACTGAGCCACTCTGGCCAGGGCCACACTAGTCCCTTGTGATTCCCAGTTTGGACATGAAAATGATTTGCACTAAGTCACAGGCTCCCATGCCTGGCGCTATGAGCCAAGGTCACACTGGAACCCGGCAACGAGTCTGGGATCCCCTGAGTCACTAAAACGGAGGTGACATCCCACAGAAGCCAGCTCCTCGGGGCAGGACAGGTGCGTGTCTACGCTCATCCCCTCCGCACGCCCGTGAATTCTACAGCCCCCACTCAGCGCAAAGCCTGACAGAAGGGTGAGGACCACCGCAGGCGCCTGCGGAAGCGGGAGGGCCGGGGACGGCCCCGAGTCCCTCGGGCACCTGCGCCTTGCCGGACGGGGCCCACGGGAGTCGACGCCCGCATTCCGGACCAACGTTATTCACAGGATGAATGCCGGTGCTTCCCCCAAACAAAGAACCATTGCCGCGTTGCCATGACAACCGCGGAACTCAGGGACTATTCTGACCTTCACTTTTCAATGAATTTCGATGCGATTGGCTTTGAAAACGTGAACGTTCTCTGACAGAACCAGCGCGCTCCGGGGCGGGGGGGCGGCCCCCACGGCTGACCCAGGTCTCCCAGCTCTCAGGAGCATGGCCGCCCCCGTGCCCTGGCGGCCGCTCCGCCGGGTCCATCTGGACACCGACAAAGGGCTGCCCCCGAGGCTCAGAGAATTCCAGACCCTTCACGGCAGCTGGGGGGGTGGCAGGGAGGCCGCCCCAGGGCAGAGACTCGGGGAGACTCTCATAGATGGGATGCCACGTGGCCCAGGGAAGAGGGGACCAATTCCCCAGCCTGCCCCCGGCCACACCAGTCTCGTCTCTCCCTCGTGGATACTTTGTTTCTGTTCTGGGCACCAAAGAAGGATATCGATGCTTTGTAACAGAAGGGGCAGAAAGGGAGTCCTCCCTTCCCCTCCGGGAGCCCACCCACATGGACTTTACCTTCCACGGGCTGGACAGCTCCCGAGGACTTGGGGGACCAGGGGGACAAGAGGCAGAGCCCAGAGCCCGGGGGGCGACCCCCGACGTCTCACCAATGACCAGTGTGGGATCCTGGATGTCACCAAGCTTCCAGAGCCGAGACCCTACAGTAACTGTCTACTGTGTCCTCTGCATCCGTCACCTGCCCTTCTTCTGGTCCCTCCTGGGGCGGCCCCCGGCCCCCGCCCCGCTGGGTGACCACGTGAGCTGGAACCTGCCTCTGGCCGACCGCTGGCTGCCGGCCTGATTGAAGGTGGGGGAGGAGAAGGGCCACACGCCAACCGGACACACTTGGGGGCAGGCCTGCGAGGCAGCCTCACGCACTCGGAGACCCAGGGAAAGCCCGGGACGGGCTGAAATTACACCTTATTGACTAAGAGCCGGTCACGGCGGGCGGTCCTGTCCCGGGCCAGTGTTTTTCCCTGACAAAGGCCAGTCTTAACCCGGCCTGTCTGCTGTCTCCTTGCGGCCCGGATAACAGACCTTCGGAAGGTCCGAGTACCTTCCCTTTTTTCTCAAACCCCCCAGGCACACGCTGAGACCACGAACCCCCTTACCGTTATTTTTACGTTAGTCACTGGCTGTTAGGGAGCCCTCACCCGCCTGCGTAAGAAGCACGTGTCTGTCACTGCACCTTTCACCCGGTCCCGGAGGCTCCCCCCGTCCCGCTTCGCTGCCCCCACCCCCGACCCCCCCCCCCCCGCCGTGGACTCCAGGGAGCCCTGAGGGCTCCTCCTCGATTCGAATGTGTCCGACAAGGCGCCAGCTGCCAGTCTCCGGAGCACTCTCAGTCCTGTCTCAGAACTGCCCTCTCTCTGGCTCAGATGAACCCACCGACAATTCTCTGCGGGTCTGCGGGTTTCTTAGGCTGACAAGGGGGAGGGTCCTGGTTCCCACCCTCAGCCCCAGCCCCCAGGCCCCCTTCCCAGACGGCCCTCAGGGCGGACCTTCCAGGGTCGGGCCAGGGGAACGAGAGCGTTTTCTGCGGCTACGTGGCCCGTTTCCTGGAGACGCCCCCCTGTCCTGGGTGGCCAGGGGTCCCAGGAGGCCGATGGCCTCGGGGGCACGGGCGCTGTTGGCGCACGATTTGCGCCTGGACCCGCTGACTGCGACCCCAAGACATGTGCACCCCACAGCCAGCCCGGTGTTCCCTCCTTGAAGCCTCGTTTCTGACACCCACTCACGCGCTTCTCACCGTGTCCCTCCCGCCTCCACCCAAATCGGCGCCCCGCACCTGCTCCTGTGGCCAGCGCCTCTGTCTCTGAAACCGTCTGGGACTCCTCGCGTCCTGCTCCTCAGGCCGCCCGGTCACCGTGCCGCCCTCTTCCCGCCGGGCCGGCCCCAGCCCGACTGGTGGGCCTGGCCCCCCGCAGACCCACGGGAGCCTCCAGGAGGACGCCCGGGTCTCTGCTGGAGTTGGGCTCAGCCCTGGCCAGCACGGAGCCCGAGTGCCCCCGAGGTGGGCGGGCGGAGCCCGTGCTCCTGTGTAGTGGCCTCGACGTCCGGAGATGCCGGGGCGCCCAGAGCCCGCGGGAGGTTCCGGAGAGAACCCGCCTCCTTTCTGCCCTGGGCCCCTCGCTTCGGTCCGGCTCCCCGCCCCAGCTGCCTTCGCTCGTCCGCGGAAATCAGGGTTTCTGCGGCTCCCCCACCCAGCACGCACACGGCACGGGGCTGCAGACGGCAAAGCCCGGACACCCTGGGGTGTGTGCACTTCCTGAGGGCCACACGGGGCTCCGCCAGCTCGCTGAGGGACCACTGTCCTTGAAGGACACCGGGGCGGGACCCCCGCTGGCACCAGGGCACTGGATGACTCAGGCCCAACCGGGGGCCTGCAGTGGCTCCCGGGCCTAGTGAGTGAGCGACACGGCAGGGACATTTGAGGGTCCCAGCATCTCCTGGGGGCAGTGAGGAATCCCGGCATCTGCGGGCAGTTGGGTGATGGCGAAGCGGCCCCCCGACTCTCACAGCCTGCCTCCCATCTGCCCCGTTGTTCGTTCGGCACGTAACTGCTGTGCCGGGTTCCAGCAAAAAGAGGGTGCCGGGTGCTGGGGGCTGGGACAACCCACGGGCTGGTGTTGGGAGCTCCCCATCCAGCCCAGGGCATGAGCCATGCACCCCGATGTCTAGGAAACGAGCCGCTACTCTGAATGTGAAAGGGAGGTCCTGTAAGTGAGCCGGGGACGGAGGGCGGGGTGGGGGGTGCCGGACCACAGGGGACGGGTGGGTGCTCTGGGAACCAGGACAACCCAGCCCAGGAGCAGCCGGCAGGACCAGGGACGTCCCAGAGGACACAGTGCTCCCAGCGTGGCCTGGGGCGCGTGCCGGCTGGCACGGAGGGCCACCCTGGTCCGGCCTCGGTCAGGAGACCGAAGGACAACACCCCCAGCGCGCTCGGGCCAGGCAGAGGCTCCTGTGGTGAGGGTGGGGTGGGGGGCCTGGCGAGGCCTGGGGTATCTCCAGGGTTCTGCTGGACTCCTTCGCCTTCTTTCTGCGTCTGGGTGTCCCCGGGGTCATCAACTGTCACCCCCAAGAGACAATTACAAACACCTCGTGGTTCCCTCCTCAGCTTCCCCAGGGAAGTCTCAGTACAGCGGCTGGTCCCCAAGGGGCCTGGGCTGTTCCCTTGTCAGGAGCCCCCAGGCTTTCTCCCCGGAGGTGGGAATCAGGGCACATTCCAGAACTCGGGGACCCTCTGTCCACGCTGAAAATGCACTTTGTTCATCGCTGCTAAAGAGAAGTTTCTCACCCTCAGACGGAGCCCGCCACCCTTGAGGAGGACATGCTGAGGTCCAGAGTTAAGGGCTGGGTCAGCTGGCATGGAGGACGGGGGTCCACTCGGATGTGCAGGGGGAGGCGCTGCTCCCTAAGAGGCAGGAGGCCATGGGGATGAGCCTGTGGGTGAGCCTGGGCGAGCAGGTGCAGCGTCCGGCCTGCCTCCCGCCTGGGGGCGCTGACCCCAATTCCTACCAGAAGCAGGGTGCTCACCTGGGCGGCTGTGCACCTGTCCCAGGGGGCTTCAGGGGTCATGCCGATATGGTGGGTGGGGGCGTAATTCTTCCAAGGGCGGGGCGGGGCCCAGACACACTGAATGTCCAGCAGTGCGTGGGGCAGTCCGAGTGAGCTGGGGACGCCCTGAGGACACTCCCGGGGGCAGAGCCCGTTCATCTCAGCGCATGACCTCCTCCGCCTGACGTCCACACACACACACACTGTGGCACGGCCGGGCATTCACGGAAGTTCCCGGGCAACAATGCCACGTGACGACAGGATGTGTGTGTCGTGTGGGGTCGGAGCCTGACCAGGAGGCGCCTCCCACGGCGGGCGGAAGACCCCAGCGCCGACGGCCCAGCCCCGTAGCCCAGCGGCCGAGGTGCCCGGGGCGCCGGTGGTGAGGGTGCAGGCGGGCAGCGGGCCCCTGCCCTTGGCTGGCTTCACAGAGGCCGCCCTCACTGCACGGTCCCCGCCTCTCTGCGCCCCGTCCCTCCGTGGGTTGGTTCGGACGTAATGTCGGCCTAACAAATTACGTGACTTTGTTACGTTATCTGTGAATGTCACTCGAGGATAATGAAGGGGACTCGACACCGTAGTGTTTGTCATCACAGGGGCTGGGGACCTGACGAGGTTGGAGCCGTGGACAAGGACGTGCTGGCACTGAACTCAACCTGCGGAGGACTCGCGGTGGGGGTCTGGGGTGACGGCAGGTCCCAGGGCCGGGGTGGGGGTCTCCCCGAAGGGCCAGTCCTGCCCGGGACCAGGAAGCGGCGAGCTGCCAGAAAAGCTCGGGAGCGGGGACTGGTTCAACCCGAGGGCGGAAGGCATGGACGTGTGTGGGGAGGTGGGCGGGCTCCCGAGCATCTCCCTGGGATGTGTGCAGTGGCAGCCACCTGGGTCAGGCGGCCGGGGCTCCGTGAGAAGCGGGCCCAGCAGGGCCTGTCCCCTGCCCGGGCCTCCTCCCTTGGGCAGGGTCCTGAGGTCACCTGTGAGCCACGAGGGGGCTGCTTCAGGTGCGGGGGACAGGAGGGGTGGCCCCAGAGACGAAAGGCAGGCGATGAGGACAAGGCACGTGCAAACGCACTTGGCAGGAGGCTGAGGCCTTGTGGTCACTGCCGAGCCCCGGAGGACAGTCAGCGCGGCACTTGGGACAGACAGAGGACCACAGTCCACAGTGGACCTCCAAGTCAACAGTCACTGGCTCCAGTGCCAAAAGTCGGCCCCGTGTGAAAACAGGTGTGCACCTCTTGGCCGTCACAAATGGCGCCACCTGAGCTCGAGACACAGCAACTCAGCCATGGTCTGTGACTCGGGGCAGAGGACCTCTGGACGGATGCGGAGTGGAGGGGGCGGCCCCTCAGCAGACACGCGACGGAGGACCCTCCAGACCCGGAGCGGGGCTGGCAGCGCCGGGGGCGGGGGGGTCGGTGCCGGCAGGACGGGGTCCTCGCAGGAACAGCCTCGCACCGCACGCCGCCTGGGCCTGAGGTTCGAGGCGGGAGGCGAGACCCAGCAGCATCGGCCGTGACGGGTCCCCCGCATCTGCACAGGCTCCACTGCGTCTCCCTCCCCTGCCACGCGCGTGGAAAATCATCTCCGGGAAGGCAGACAACAGCTGCCTGCCTTCCGTCCACACGCCAGCCCGCCGTCCCCGAGAAGGCGCTCTGGACGCCCACGGTGGGCGGCTGGGCAAGGCTGACCCAGATGCACCGGAGCCAACGAGAGGAGAGAGCTCAGGGTTCGGGGCTTTCCCGGGACCTGCACGCGGGCTGGGCGCGCAAACGCGACGGGTGCCCTGTTGGCCCAACACCCTCGCCCGGGTCCCACGGCGAGGGAAGCGCCAGGGAAACCGAGCTGTCCCGTTGGATCTACTTCATTTCACAGCAGGGGGGCTGCCCGCCACACGGGTGTTTAGAAGAAAAACCCTCCCTCGGTGCGGCGTGCATTTCATACCCTCACACTCGAACACACCCCCTCCCCCGCACACGTCCACGCCCCTCCCCAAACACCGCGTGGAGAAATCTGTGTGGAGATACCACCCTCCCGCCATCCACCACCTCTGCCTCTCCCAAGCACGACCATCCAGGCTCCCGGTCCTGAAACCTAGCAACAGTAACCAGGTGCCCTCAGCCGGCTCATCAGCTGGCCCGGCGCGCACATCGGCCCAGCCGCCTCGTTTTCAGAAACCCGGACCGCCGGCCCCCTCACCGTAGCTGCGCAAGGACGAGACGCAGGAGGACAAACCTCGTTCGGCTGAAGACGAACAACCCATGTCATCTAGTCCGTCTGCCCACGCGTCCCCCTGGAAAGCCGGGCAGAAACAGAGACCACGGAGACCCCGAAGCACGGGTGGTCCCGGCGCAGAGCTCCTCGGCCGGCTGCATGCTTGGTGTTTGCACGGCTACCGCGGCCACACGCTCCCCAGGCCCCCGACCGCCTGGCTTCGGGGGACCTCCATCGTCCAGGGGCCATCGTGAAGCCCCTGTGGCAAAGCTCTTAAACCCCGAGGGGCTCATGTCCTCAGCCACCGCTTGGCGCTGGAGGACGACACGCCAGGATTAACTTGGGTTTCACGGTGGCTTTTAAGCCACCACTTTCTCCCAGCTGGCAAATAAATAACCAAATGCAGGTCGCGTCCGATTTTTTTTTTTAAAGAGGCAGAGAGTGGAGATCGCACGGCAGACCCACGGCATCGGGGGCAGCCACACACACGCTCCGGCCGAACCGTGAGCAGCCCGGGGCGCCAGGGTGAGACCTCCCTTTCTAAGGGACGGGGGTGCGTCCGCAGGGTGCTCCAGACCCGCTCCCGGACTCTGCAGCCCCGGGGGCGCCTGTCAGTCCCCTTGGCTGGCTCCGGTGGGTTCACTGTCCTCCCCTAAAGCCCATCACAGGCCCCGAAGCGCCCCGATGTCCGGGCTGTGCCGAGCAAAGGGCCCGTCCCTCCCGGGCAGAGGCTGTCGGAGCTTTTAAAGGGACTCCTGCAGAAGGGCACCCAGGGGGCAGGCGGCATGTGGGAACTCCTCAAAACGTCGGTTGTTTAGTTCACGCACGCGGAAGCATCAGAAGGGCCCCGCGCCCCCACCTGGGGAGCCCAGCACCGTAGCTGTGCTCAGAAACGGGACCCCACACGGCTTAGGCGGAGGTGGCCCTGACCTCCATCCCCTTCGAGCTCAGAGCCGGGGCCCGGGAGGCCGGCTGCGCCACGGGTGCTCCAGCCTCACTACGTGTCCGACACGTGGAAATGGCCACGGGTTCGTCCTGACACGGGCACGGCCCACAGCCTCCGGCTGAGGACACGAGGCCCCGGTGCTCTGAGTTCCTTTCCTTCTGTGGTGCGGCTCACAGGTCAAGGTCGGCAGACGACCGTGACCTAGACACACAGCCCGCAGCCCTTCCCACCGTAACAGGCAAGCAGCCCACGGTAGACACGTCGAAGTTCTCCAGCGATCGTGCCGGACTCCCTCCTACCGCCCAGGAGGCCAGCAGGGGACCGAAGACGAACTAGCCTTGACCAAGGCAGGCGGTGGCAGCCCCCTCACAGGTCCCGGACGGTGCAGGGTCGGGGGAGCCCAGCCACCTCGGCTGGAAGGCCAGGGAGCCACGGAGCCTCACGCACTGGCGCCCGGGCCCCCCATTGAACACGGCCCCAGAACCACCTGGTGCGGAGACAGAGAACCCGGCCCCCCACAACCCCAGCCCCCTGCCTCTGCACTGCAGAGCCCCCGTGCTTTTTGCCCTGGACCCTGCTGGGCAGAGAGACGACATCACACCCTGGCCAGCACACCGGGCCCCACCCCTGACACCCTCGACCTGGTGGGGGGTGCTGGGTGGTCATGTCAGGAAGGGAGGGAAGAGGGGGAACCGACCTTGGAAGGGGGACACTGGCAGGGGGAGGAGCCACTCATTCAGCGTACCGTTGTACTGAGGCCCTACTATGCGCCAGGCCCTGTGGGGAAGGCAGACACTGTTGTGTAACAGTGCAGAGACACAACCCCCCAGCAACGGGTGCCCTCTGGCGGGCTGACGGGGCCCCAAAGCCGTGTCCACGTCCTAATCCCTGGATCCCAGCATCGTGGCGTCATTTGGAAGCATCTTTCTCCGATACAGTTAACTGAAGGGTCTCAAGACGAGGGCACTCTGGGTTCAGGGTGGGCCCCAAGCACACGGCGGACTGGTGTCCTTGTCACAGAAGGGAGAGGGACTGGAGACGAGGACACAGAGGGGGCCACGTGGAGATGGCGCCGAGAGGGGGGACGCCCAGCACCGCGGCTGCCGTGGGATCTGGGAGAGTCCTGCTGCCCGGCGCCCCCCAGCGGACTCCGGCCCCCTGCGGGCACCTTGCCTAGGACGTCTGGCCTCCAGGACCGTGAGAGACCCCGTTTGGGCTGTTTGAAGCCCCCACCTGGTGGCCTTTTGTGAGTGCCACACCGGGACACTGTGCTCGGCCCATGGTCACACCGAGAACACGCCCGCCACAGGTGGAGGCGGGCAGGCAGGCTTGGGGGTCCCGGGAGGCGGAGGCGGGCTGTCCCCCTGGAGGGACCGAGACCGGTGGCTGCAGAGGTCGCCCTGGGCGTCTGCCTCCCACACAAGCTCCCAGGGACATGCAGACCTGTCACAAGCTGCCGGGGACACGCAGGGACGCCTGAGCATTCCTGGGGCTGCTCGAAAACGGCCGGGAGCGGGGACGGAGCTGGTGTCCAGCTCTGTCTCGTGGTCTGTTGCTGGCCACACGAGAGACTCAAAGACTCGCTGGGGGAGGGTGTGGGAGACAAAGAGGCAATCAAGTGACTTGGACCAGGACACGGAGGGGGAGGGGAGATGTGACAAAGAGGCAAAGGGCAGGGGGCAGGAAGGACCATTTTTCTGAACAGTGGCCGTCCCCATTCCAAATTCTGGAAGGCCTCCCTGCACCGTGCTGGAACCCAGGTGCAGGGGGCCGGGAGGGCGAGGTGCCCCCTGGTCACACCACCCCCAGGGCCAGGCCCGGGACGTACGGTGCGTCCGAATCCCCAGGTTAGCCCAGGGCTCTCGCAGGGTGAAGAGGCGCCCTGGCAAGATGGTGGCCATGGGGGCAACGGTGCAGGCCTCTTTGGGACCCGCCGGCGCAGACGCCCCACGAGGTGAAGGTCACGCCCACCGGGAGCGGGAAGCAGGCGGCTGCCCTCCGCCAACCACCTGCCTTCCGAGGCTGGGGGTGGGGGCAGAGTTCCTGGGGTGCTCAGGTTCCACGGTCACTGCTGGAGGTGACCCTTCCCTTGGGTGACATCCCCGCAAGCTTCTCCTCCTCCCCGTCCTCCGTCCCCTCTGTGGACAGCGGCCAGCAGGCCACCTCCAGGGTCTGCCGGTGGCCCTCACAGGCCCCCCCACCCCACAGAAGGAGCACCCCCCTGCCCTGCAACGGCCCACAGGGGTAGGGGCGTCCAGGAGAGCGTTTCTCTGAGATGTGCGGATTGAAAGCGGAAGTCCAGGGGGTCAGCTCTGGGAGAGAAAGCGTTCGACTCTGAGGACAGCCTGGCCCGGCCCCGGGGGTGACAGGGGGCCACTCTGACACGCCGTACGTGACAGGCCCCCCTGAGCTGCCAGGCTCCCCAGGGGCCCGGCCGCCTTGCCGCTCAGCCAGGGCTGCTGGCCCTGTGACCTGCTATGACCTCGATCAGGCGACCTGTGTGCAGCCTCCAGGTGCAGCAGCCCCCGCTGCTGCTGAAGCACCTTCCTGCACCACCGCCCCTTCCTCTGCGGCCCCTGGGAGGCTGGCCCCACGCAGGACACACTCACCCGGAGGCCACACAGCGATGGCACCTGGACAAGGAGCTGGAAGGCAGCCCTCTTCCCGTGCGGACGGCCGGCCCTGGTGGGGGCCTGTGACCGAGGGCCCTGTTCTTCCCGTCACCCACCCCCTCCAGCCCCGGCTCCCGCACCCGCCTGTGTGGAGACCCCGCTTCCTGTCCCAGCCTGCGCCGATGCCCGCGGCTCACGCGAGGTGGCCCATTCCCCTCAGCTGCACGAGGAGGCAGTGGGCGCGGCGGTTACACGGACAGAGCGCTCCAGAGGCGGGTGAACTTGGGTTCAAAGCCCTGCGGGACCAAGCCCTCTGGCGTGCGTCGGTGGCCTGTCCGGGTCCCCTCGGCACCCGGTGCTCCCACGCACCCGTGCGGCTCCCTGGGGAGGGTCTCCCTCGGCACTACGAAGGAGCCAGGACCCGGAGGGTGAGCACGTAAACGGCGCCACCCTTGGGGCGGGACGGTGCCGAGGCCCGCTCTCGCTCTCCTGTCGCTCTCACAGCCCCCTGGGTCCCCGTGGGACTGAGCCTTGGGCGCCCGCCTTACCCGCCGCCCGTCGGCACGCCTGAGCGGCACCCGTCCTTTCCCGGTTCGCTCCCCCGCGATCCCTGTGCTTCCAGGCGTCGCCCCCACTAAACCACCTGCAGTCCAGTCCTTCCGCGGTCTGACTCTGGGGACTCGACCCCCACGGCCACGTCCTACACCCAGCTAGTTCCTGCCTCGGCACGTGAAACGCTGCCGCTTCGCCACGTGGGGGCGGAAGGAGCGTGAGCTGCCGTGAAACGCTGGGCACGCGGCTGCCAGAAGCTGGTCGCGGTTTCGCTGCGGTGACTCAGTCACCCACAGGTGGGGCAGCTCTCTCAGACCCGCACGCAGGGGTGACGAGACCCACGCGGGCCAAGGGCAGGGCAAGCACCGGGCTCGCCCACCACACACACGTCCCGCCGGTAACGTGGGGCACGCGGAGCTGGGGGTGCTGGGGCGCGGGGCACACGCCTGGGCTCGAGCCTGGAGGTTCGGCCAGCACGGCCGTGAGTCGGGACTTTACAGCAGGTCCGCGGTGCCTCGATGGGTCAGCGCACGGAGTGACGTCCCAACCACGAGGAGCCCACAGCCTCGCGTCCCTCGTCCCCTCTGGGACGTGGTCCGCAGAGCGGACTGAGGTGGAACAGTCTGCACGGTGCCAGCCTCCTGGTTCGCAATCGCAGACCCTCATCAGACGACTCAGGGGAGGGAGGAGGCCCCTCCCCTCCTCCTCGGAGACCTGACAGACCAGGGGAAGTGCCGCACTCCTGTGCTGTCCTTTCCCTTCGGGGCGCGCACTGGGCAGGCCCAGGCCGCAGGGGACCAGCCGCACGGACTCCCCGCCTCTGGTTATCGGAAAAGCCAGCCGCGCATCTTCACGGAGCCCAGGTGCTTTAGGGAGGTGCAGAAGGAAGGGGCCTCCCACCTCAGTCCCAGAACCAGGACACACAGGAGTCACAGGATCCGGGGGGGAGCCCCCAGACCTCCAGAGGGCATGCCCTTCGCCCTTTCACGAAGCCATTGATCGGAACAGGTGAGCAGTGACTAACGTGTATTCACCCACCTTCGTAAATGTGTTACTAAATAACTAAAATGTACTTACCCAACATTACAGGCGCATTACTAGTAACTAAAATGTATTCACCCAACATTGTAAATATATTACCAGTAACTAAAATGTATTCACCCAACAAACAGTATCACTTCTATAATAAAAAAGAACCCTGCTGTTTCTAAAGAGGCATTTGCTTCCCAGACAAGAAAGCTAATTATATCTCAGGATGGAAGCGAGGGCTTGGCAGGCTTTGAGGCAGTTTTTGAGGAGGGCAGGTGGGCAGGTCCTCGGTGGGCTGGAAGGGCTGTGGATCTGCAGTCCGGGGCTGGAGGCGGGGTCACAGTCCCCAGTGTTGGCCCCTTCCTGCCTCCCTCCACCACGGGCGCCCCCATCAAGGTGGACGCTTAATGAGGATAATGAGGGGAGCCCTGAGCTTGTCACCGTCGCAGACCACGCAGAGATCCACGGAGCGCGTGGGGCCGTGAACAACCTTGCCCGTCGTTGGGGGGACCCTCCCTCACCCTCCCTCCCCTGGCCTCCCTCCTCTGTGCTCAATCCCAGTTCCCTCCCCAGCAGCCGCATGTTGGCCTCCAGGCGGCCGTATCTGATTGTACTGCTCTCGGGTTGGGGGGCGGGGGGTGGGGACTTCGAGAGCACACTTCATTTTCTGAATCACGGTGCAGACACGCGCTCACCCATCTCTATAACGCGCTCACGGAGGTGCGGATGCGGCCCAGGCACAGGCCGCATCTCAGAGCAACAAAGCGGTTTGCCCCGGCTCGCGGGAGGGGTCCCCGCCAGCATCGCGCAGCCTGGGGGAGGCCCGGTGCTCAGCACTGGGCGCCCCGCGATGCAAGCCCAGCAGCCTCGGGGTTCCCAGAGGCAGGGCGGGTGCCAGCCACACGCTCCACAAGGCAGGGACTCGACAGCCAGACGCAGGGTCCGGCTCACCCCCAACACCAGACACAGGCAAGGAGCGCAGGCAGGGAGACACAGGTGCCGTAGGCCACCCCTCGGGCGCCGTGGGGCCCCGCCGCCCACCCGCCTCGGTGGGATGGCGCCGTCGGCGAAAGCTCACCGCCGCCGGTCCAGTGGGGCTGCTCCCCGCTGCAGCTCCGGTGCCAGCCCGGGGCTGGAGGAAACAGGCCGGCCGGCTCTTCCAAGATGCAAGACTGGGCCCAGCCGCCGGCAGGGCGGTGGGAGAGGAGAGGAGCCCCAGGGACAGCCCTCCTGGCTGGCGCGAGGGGTACTGGAAAGGGGAATGGTGGTCAGCACCGTGGAGGGGCGCGGTGGGGCAGACGCGGGGAGGGGCGCGGAGAGGGTGGTGCCCCTGGCTCTCGCGCCTCATTTAGCCGCTTTCTCTTTGTTTAAGGGGAGGTGTGTGTGTTACAGAATCTTCCGGTAAACCGGTTTAGGTTAGTCACAAAGGAACGGGCTCACCGGCGGCACAGCCACGCCCCACACCCACGCGGCCACTGTGCCGATCTCCCGCCCTGAGTCCTAAGGCTTTCCTGAGCCCCGGCCCTGCCACGAGTTTGAGAAACACAAGAACAGGGACGGAAAAGACATCACTGCTCCGCGTTCTGTTCAGTCTCAGTAAACGCAGACCCTGAACCGACCTGATGAGGATGACAGAGGCCGGGGAGCGCCTGCCGAGCCACCGTGCCCACGGTGCCCACCGGGGTCCTCACACCCACCCACCGCGCCCACACGGGTCTGCGCACGCGCCTACGTACCGATGTCCGTTTCCTTGTGGTTCTTGATGTACTCTGCCAGCTCGAAGTTGCCCGCTATGATGGCCACCTGCAAGACAGGACACCGGGTTACGGAGGCACAGCCCACGGCTGACACGCCGCCGCAGCACCCGAGCCCGGCCGTGGCTCCTGTGTGCAAAACAACAGCTGTTTCGGCTGCACTGGGACGTAGCGGAGCTATGGCACCGCTCACACTGTGCGCACAGGGGCCTGACTCACGGGCACCACGAAACGGTCGCAGCCCCAGACACGGGAGTGGGGCAGCGATGGGGATTCCAGGCGGGGTGTGGACGCAGCCCCCGAGAAGGTGGCGACCCGGGCTGCTGGCGTGCACAATGCGAACACACAAGGAGGGTCACGGTGGGGACACGTACCACCCGACCTCCGTCACCGCGGGGCAACCGCTCCGACTCCCGCCTCGTGTTTTCCCCCAGAGGCACGGCCCCCTCCCACTCAGTAGGGTGAGGACGAGACAGGAAACCAGAGGACACCCGGTGCCAGCGAGGGCGTGGGGAGGCGGGCGCGGGAGCCGCTGTGGAAAACCGGGCGGAGCTTCCCCCACAGATTGAACGCACAGCGGCCATTTCATCCGAGAAGCCCGACCCTGGACAGAGACCCAGCGGGACACAGGACGCGCAGGACGGCTAAGCCGAGGTGCCCCCTGGACCTCGGGGCCTTGGGCGCCCAGACGTTCGGCCGAGCGGCACGCCGGCGTGTCTGCGCACGTGTTTCCAGATGCCGCTGACATTGGACTCCGGACCCCGGGTGAAGCAGGCCGCCTCTCGAGTGGGGGGGGTCTCGCCCGATCAGTCAGAGACCCGAATAGAATGACCAAGGCGGGGTCTCAATAGAGCAAAAGGGGGGCCCTCCTGCCCGACGAACAAGGGGACACCCGTCCGCCCCCTCCGCAGTGAAGGAGAGGAAGGGGGACTCCAGCCCTCCCCACCCGCCCCCCCGGGGTTACGAGTAAACGCAGGCCGGGCCACGCCCTTCAGAGGCTCCGCAGCACCGCGGAAGAAAGTTCCTGCACACAGGACGTTGTCACACACAGAAGCCCCTCGGTTCCCGGCCCGCCGCCGGGTCACAGCCGTTTTCTCCGCCCCGGCTGCTGCGGGAGCTCCAGCGCCCGGCAGGCCCGACCGGCTCGAGCCTGTGCAACGGAGGTGAATTACATCCGACGCGATTAAACAACATGAAATTGCATTTTAATGCCTTTGGGAATTAAAAAAAACAGATCAGAAGGCATTTACTCTGCGAGGAAAAACCTGGGAATGAGTTCGGTCCCTTGGGCCCAGCGGGTAAAGTTTGGGAGAAAGAAGAAAACGAGGGTGGAGGAGAGGGGGTGGGGAAGACGGCAAAGAAGAAGGGGCGGTTTTCCGCCCTGTGTCCTTGGAACATCGTCCTGTGCGCCAAAAGGTTGCTGGTTCAATTCCCCGTCAGGGCATATGCCTAGGGTGTAGGTTCGACTCCCAGTTGGGGCGCGTTTGGGAGGCACCCGATTGATGTTTCTCGAATTAATAGTTCTCTCCCTCTCCCTTCCTCTCACTCTAAAATTAATAAACATATCCTTGGGTTAGGATTTTTCTTTAAAAATTTAAGTAAGATTAAAAAAATCTTTTTAAAGGCTGAGGTAAGTTTTCCTAAATGAGTTTGTGACATCATCATAAATAGTTGAAAACCACTAAAAATAGGAGCCGAGGACTCCAAGTTTCCATGTTGGGATCTTCGGGCTCAAAGACACCTCTCTGCGTTCAGATGTCGACTCATTTTAAGCCCCGCCCCCAGCACACCCGAAACACGCCGCCCGCCCTCCGGGCGAAGGCTCGGTTCCAGGAAAGGGTTTCTGCGCCCTGGGCCCGGGTGGACTTGCCGGCCGGCTCCGCTGTGTGTGTGGCTCCGTGGGGGCACCTCTGTTCGTTTCCACCCAGAAAACGCTGCCTTTTTAACGACACGATCATCTGATCGTTCAGGTAGTGTCCCACACGCTGCGTTAGGGAGGCAGCGGGCACAGGGACCTCGTCACTACAGCAGCCACGCGAGCGCTCACTGCGTTCAAGTGAAGGCACTTGGTGAACCGAGGATCAGACTGGAGCGGGCAGCCGAGGAACCGCTGGCTTCCCTGGACTCACCTGGGGACTGTGAGGGCCGCCGAGCGGTGACAGAGCCCCCCGGGCCACGCCGACTGCCCAGGACCCCAAGAAGGCACTCAACAGCCGTGTCTGACCTCAGACCCGGGGCCCGGCACGCAGCCATGCGGACTCGGTTCTGACGCCTTCCGCCGTGACACCCATTCCGCCTGCCTCTCTGTGTCCCTTTCGACACCACCCGCCTGTCACCAGGAGAATGAGCGACTCCAGGCTTCTGACAGCCTGGCGGCCCCCAAACCACTGGGGAGAGGAAAGTCACCCACCCTGGGCCCAGGAGAGAACCCAGATAAAGACGGGAAACTCGGACCAGCACAGAAAAACCTCACGAAGCACCCCAAGTATCCTGCGGGCAAATCGGAGAGGCTGAGCGTGAAGAGGCAGAAACCACTTGTTAGGAGCGTTTAACTTTGCGGGTTGGAAGTTTCCAGGCACCAGCACGGCTCCTGCGGAGAAGCCCTCTGTCACCGCAGGCCGCGCCTCGGTCTCGCACCGTGTGGGGCGGCTGACCGCTGTGCGGCCGGCTTCGGTGGTGTCTGGGGTTTCCTGCTGGCGTGACAGGCCCGTCCGTGGTCTTGAGGTTGCCCATCGACAGGCCGATGTCCTCCTCTGAACGCAGACCCCGGCCCCTTCGAGACCCGTCAATTCCCTGAAATCCCAGAGGTGCCTGGCTCCGTCCCCAGAGCTGCCGGCACGTGCTGGCCGACTGTCACAGCCGCCACAGTCCCCTAGCCACTGCACCCTGGCGCCCAGCATTGTCGCTCTCCCAGTTATGATTTGTGGTGCCGTCTGCAGACACATAATGAGACAGTGGCCCACGAACGCAGCCGTCAGGCACGAGAGGGCAGAGTCCACAACGGGAGGGACCGGGGTGCCTCGGCTGCAGGAGCAGCTCAGGCTGGGCCCACCCGGCTTCTCACAAGACCCGGGACCAACACCCCCCAGTGACCCTGTGACCCCTTCGCTGCTCCCCCCGGGGAACCACAGGAAGAGGTGGTCCAGGAAGAGCCGCTGCAGAAACCCTGTAAATCCTGTCCCCCACCTAGCGGCAGCCAGAGAGATGCCACATCACAGTCACACCAGAGCCTTCTGGACTATTGACCTAATTACACTGAAGCAAATCATCACCTTTTAAAAGAAAGTCCAGTGTGTTTTCTCGTACCTCCTTTCTTTCTGAACCACACCCGAGCCTGCCGACACCTCTGTGTCTTTCTATGTGTTCACCAGGTCCTTCCTCACGGCCACACTCACCGCCACGCTCGCTGCCACACCCACTACCACACTACCCACCACGCTCTCTGCCACACTCGCCACCAGGCGGAAGTGTCCCTCCTTTCTGGAGCCAGGCACGTCCAGGGAGGCCTCCCAGTTTTCTGCAGGAAGGGTTAAAGAGGAAAGAATGACGGTAATCCCCTCTGTCCCGGGCTGGCCCAAAGCCACTGTAAGCTGGATCAGGCGCCTTAATCCGGCGGGACAGAGGACCCCCTCCGCCACCCAGCACTCCCCGGGCCGGGGCAGACCCGAACTGGGCCCCTGCTGGGTGTGGCACGCACAGGGGCTGCTTTGGGAAGGTCAGAGGACATGGGAGCAACCTGGGAAGGACAGGGTGGGAGCCAGACTGGGGGACAACCCCCATGTCCGCCTCACTGCGCTGTCGTGAGGTTGCAGAGCTGATGGAGGCATGAAAATCCCTCGGCGGTTATGAGAATCCCGAATGTGAACTCGGCCGAGAGCAGAAGGGCTACATCCTGCACACACGTGTGTGCACACACCGCACACACACCACCCCTCCTGCCAACGTTCACGAGGTCGCACAGAACTTATCTCCGGACCTCTGACGGAGCGTGACTCACGGGAAGGGGACAGTGACAGAATCCTCCACCTGTGTCACTTAAACTGCCCTCCACGCAGCAGGCACGCCTCCCGCATCTCCCCGCCGCCTGAACAGAGCGTGTGTCTCGGTGAGGCGGCCGGAGGGGCGTCTCTGTCAACAGCGGGAGGCCGCAAAGCTATCACCGGAGGGGAAGAAACAGACTAGATTCGGAAGGAGAGGGAAGGACACTGGTGGGTTTCCCAGTATTTACCTCGTGTGACAGGTTTGATTTTGAGAATGATGCGAATGTTCTAAATCCTTATAAATAAAACCAGAAATGTAAAAACAACCATTAAAAATCAGAAGTATGATTAAACACGCGAACCTCCGTGCACACACAGCGGGTGGTGGAAACACGTAGGAAAGTCCCTCGAAGCGGCTCTCAGACTCAGTGCTCACAGGCCCCTGGCGGGATCTGCTCACCGGCAGAGCTCACCTGCAAACGGAACTCGCAAGCCCGTGGAGCCTCACACTTCTGGTGGAGGCACCGGCACCAGTGGGGGTTTCGGGCGCGCGCGGTGGGACGAGCTGGAGAGCGACGTGGCCGACTGAGCGCTGGCCCGGAGCGCAGCACGCACAGACGCAGGGCCAGGGAGGCTCACGTCCTGGGTTGCGCAGCCTGAGCAGGAGGACTCGGGCTGTGTGTGTGACCTTTCAACCCAGCCCCCCGTGCACTTGGACGGCGACCCCTCAGTGCCGATCTGCACTAAGAGGAGTGGGTCTCCCTGGGGACAGTGGCCGACTCTGTGTCTGAGACAGGAAATCGACTCCAGGGCCACGAAACAACGTGCCACACTGGAACATGAGGACGCTGCCTGTGACTGCCAGGTCACCTGCATGAGCCCCATGGGCGCAGACAGGGGTGAGGAGGCAGCCGGAGGCAGGCGGGCGCTCCCACCAAGCAGACAGACGGACACCTCTGTAAAGCATCGGAGAGCTTCCGGAGCCACGAAGCCCGGCGGAGCCACGGTTCCAGGAGGGGCGGCGGAGCAGCGGCCCGCCGGCCCCCAGAGCTGCTTCCCCAATCGTTGGCAGTCCGGACTCGGGGAAGGGCTGAGGATCCCGGTGCCGGTCCATGCTGCAGGGGGAAGTCAGTGAGGCTCGCAGCGGTCACGTAGGGCCAGTGAGCAGTCAGAACTGCCCACGGGAGGGGCCCGAGTCTGGGGACAAGGAGGAGCAGGAAGTGGGATGCCACATTCCGCTGCTTTGCCTTCCGGGACGTCTGGTGACAGTGGCACTGCAGTGCAGCAGCAGAAAGCTCCACAGTCAGGCGCGAGGGACCGGCGTGCAGGACCGCCAGGGGCGGGCACCGGGAAGGACAGCAGGCGCTCCGTTGGGGGGACTGGGGGCCCCACGTGGAAGAAACGGAGAGCCGGGGTAGAGCCAGCACCCGCAAAACTGGCACCCAGCCCTGACTCAGGCCTGTGTCCCGGGAGACGGGGGCGAAGAGTCCCCGTTCCACCCACCTAGCACCCCAGAGGGCGGTCCTCCCTGAAAGAAGAGAACACTATCTGAAACCCCTAAAATCCGTGATGTACGCCGGGCCCAGCAAGCTCAGCCGCCACGGCTCATTCCCGGAGACCGGAGACCGTCCCGCAGGCTGAAAACCAGCGAAAAACGGTCAATAGAAACAGACCCGTGGATGCTCGTCACCCGGGTGTCTGCGTGGACGGCTGGGAACTTCCACATAATTATTGTCTTCCGTAAAGGAAACGCTAGAGAAAGATGGCAGAAGAGATGGCAGATGTCGCCAGAGAACTGGAAGGCATGAGAAAGAATCCACTGTAAACATCGGCCCGGAAAGAGAGAGCGCGTAACCAAGGGCCTACGAGGCGGTCTGGGGGTCGGATCGCGCACGGAAAACGGGGAGGGCGGCGGCCAGCAGGCCCGCGGGACACAGACGAAGGACAGCACAGAGAACAGAGCGGGGCAGGGGAGAGGGGGCGCGCCACACACGGCAGGCACTGCACGCCCCACACGGGCGAGCCGGACGCTCAGGAGGGGAGACGGTGACCGGACAGGGCCACGCCCTCCCGTGGGGCCGGCCTGCACGGACGGCAGACGGCACCGGGAGCCCAGCGACGCAGAAAGCCACGCGGGTCTCCGGCGGGACGGCTACGAGCAGGGAGACACGCTGGCAAGGAAGGACCACGAGCCTGTGAAGCAGCCAGAGCACCGTCTGCCCCTGTAAACGCAAAATCCTTTCACTCTTTCCCGGAGGAGCCAGAGGAGCCAGAGGACAAGGAAACGCCGGGGGAAGGTGACAGCCGACCGAGAACCGACGCCTGCCAACCACGCCCGACCCCCGAACGAGGGGGCGACTCTGATGGTTTTCAGGAAAGTCAGACGAGCTGGAAATCGAGAAGGGCCTTCTTCTAGCA
This sequence comes from Trachops cirrhosus, assembly GCA_028533065.1. NCBI lineage: Eukaryota > Metazoa > Chordata > Mammalia > Chiroptera > Phyllostomidae > Trachops > Trachops cirrhosus. The sequence goes on along the minus strand of CM052543.1, from coordinate 1,769,294 downwards.
GGAGAAAAATGACCCCACAGGAAACCACACCGTTCAGGAAGGAAGGAAAAGCGAGTGAGAACACGTGAGCAAATGGTACGGAGAAGGAAAACGGAGAGGTGGCGAGCTTCTGAACGCGTCACCAAAGCCGTGGACAAAGGAGAGAAAGCCTGGACTGTCACTCTCAGCCTCCTTCTGCTGTGGGTGAGGAAGTGCAGAGCCACCTGTAACATGGGGGGGCGGGTGTGTGGGGCTCTCCCAGGCCACTAGTTCCCTCTGTATAGGTCACCAGCCTCCCGCTGTCCCTGTGCCTCTACGGAAGCGATCGTTAGAGCTGACAATCGCTTCCGTAGAGGCACACCCCCTCCGCTCAGGGACCAGGGAATAAACCTTTCAACGGCGCCCTGCCCAGGGACTTTGGGCTCAGAAACACGTGCACTGTGGGAAGGACTGCCCATCAGCGGGAAGGAGACCCCTGGCGTGCTGGCGGGTGAGGGGCCTGAGGGCAGCAGGCGCCACCCGGAACCTTCTCCAGGCCGCATGGTAAGCAAACAGCAGGATCCCCGAAGGCAGCCTGAGTCTCTTCCATTTGCCTGTGCCCACCTCGCACACCAGCAACCGACACAGCGGGAAAAGTCTAGAAAACAGTCAGACACGTAAGGCCTGGCCCAAGAACTCCTGGGGGCACAGGTCCCACCTCTCACCTGTGTCGGGTTTAAATGCAAAAGCAAACCCGCCCTGTAAACGTGACCTTGGCGTCCGTCCCCGGCTCGCCCTACAACACACACAGCGCCGGCTCCCCACCATCCTGGCACGCACGCGGCGCATTCTCACTCTTCGCCGAAGTCCTGTCCTCTCTGGTCCCTGCGAACAGTGGCCTAGCCCGCCGTGGGCCAGTGCTCCCAGGGAGACACACGGCGGGCTCCGGCTGTGATCCCCGGCTGATGGTTACACGGCCTCCCTCCTCCGTGATTCTGGGAAAGACACCTTGTTCGGGGCTTACTGTCGTCCCGCTGACGGTGAACCATAGTGAACGGCGCTGCCGTCGGGCCCGGACGCAGCTTATCCGGCACACAAGTCTCCTCCACGACCCCACGGCCCCGCGCTGGGGGCCCTTCCCAGCAGCAAAGTCACTGGGGAAAAGCACATGGAGGTGGGAAACGCTGCACGTTTTTATTTGGGTTGCACGTAAATTTTGGGGAGCAGGCGAATTTGCAAAGACAGACTCCGCGAATCACGGGGTGGACAGCACAGAGGGGTCTGCTGTCCCGTCTGACTTCTGGTCCCTCTTCCTCTGGTCCGGGCCACGCGACCTCTGCGGCGGCTCCTGTCTGCGCAGACGACGTGTAAACACACCGGGGGCACTGTGTTTCGATAAAACTTTATTTACAAACACAAGGCGGCAGGCCCTGACCGGTGGGGCTGGGTTGGTTGGGACAGAGACAAAACGGGGGCCGAGCCTTCAGGTCCCATCACCGGACGGCCGGAAGCACCGGCCGCTCGCCCACATCAGCTCCTGTAGGCTGAGCCACGCCAGCGACGGGCTGGCGGTCATGGCCCCGCTGGCGTGTGGATGTAACTCCGGCCCTTCCGCACTGACCGCCCTGGCCAGGCGGGTGCACAGCCTGAGCCGCTTCCAGCTTGCCACCAGGAAGGGGGGAGGCCGCTGCCCAGAGCCTGGCCTCAGGACCTACGTGCTTTCTGCGACAGCAAGGACGCCGAGACGCCGTCCACCGACACACACACACACACACGAGCAAACGGTGACGTCCCCACCAAACGCAGCGTTGCTCCACCGTGAACGGGAGCTGAGCCCTGACCCCGAGAGGAAGGAGCCAGGCACCAGCCTCAGAGCGTGAGCCTCCCTGGAGACGAGGGCCCGGCACCCACAAACTCCCGTGCCCGGGAAGGGGGCTCGCAGTTGCCTGGGGCCAGGGCGGGGGTGAGGGGCTGAGAGCCAAAGGGTTTCTTTTTATTGGTGGTGAAATGGTCTGAAGTGAACCAAGCAGACATCGGAACAGACTCAGAACGACTGAGCTACAGACGTTCACAGGGAACCTCGTACACTAGCGAATCGTACCTCACTAAAGCTGTTCCTGAAGAACAGTGAGGCGCAGAGCTCTGGGACATGGGGACGGGGCCCCTGTCACCCCCTCACCCCCGGGAGGGTCTCCAGAGCAAGGTCTCCCTGGACGCTGGTCAGAGCGGGGACCAGGGGAATCGAAGATGCTGAGGGACCCCTGGCTTTGGGTGCCCTTTCCAGGCGGTGACATTACCCACTGGTCACCAGGGTCCGTGTCTCTCAGGTCACCTTCAAGCCTCACCTGCCCCTTCCGAAGGAAGAAGAGAAGCTGCTAAAGACACGCCCCCAGGTGAAAGGCCGCTTGCTGGCCCTCGGTGGCCGCGGCCTGTGGAGAAAGCCCCTCTCTCCACTACCGTGACCATTTGGCCAAGGTGCCTACCCGCCTCCTCCTGGCATTTTAGAGAAAGAATGAAAACGCCATCCCTTGTCAAGCCTGAGGACATTCTGGCCGCAGATTCAAAATTAGCATCACAAATATTGTCTCTTTAAAAAGCTCTGGAAGAGTCTCCGTATGCAATATTTACGACCTATTTCCATAAGCCCCGTTGAGACTTCCTACACCGACCTCGATCTCTGTGACACCGTATCTCCCATGGAAACGTCTTTTTCAAGCTGAAATGCTGATGTTCTTGGAAAACCAGGGACGTTTCGAGGACAGCTGGCTCTGCCTCGGCCACAGAAACGCTCCCAGCGGCAACAAGGCCGTGGTCCCCAACAGGGGCCCCGGGGACCCTAAGTGCCAGACGCACCAGCTTTGTTTGTTTGTGTTGTTTTTTTAATCCTCACCCAAGGATATGTTTTTACTGATTCTGAGAGAAACAGAGCAAGCCAGAGAGACGCACAATGCTGGGAGAGAGAAACACCCATCGGTGGTCGCCTGTGCGCACCTGACCCGGGATCGACCCTGTAACCTTCCGACACTCCAGCAGAGGAGCCGCCCAGCACGCCCGTCTGGGTCTCCACGCCCAGCGTGTATCAGTGCGGCCCTTCCGTAGCCCCTCCAGGAATGGGCTGCGGAGGGGTCTTCAAACCCCACTAGCAGCAGAAGCTACAACCTGCTGGGTCCTCTGTCTGCGGTCCCTGCGGTCCCCCAGTGGGGACAGAGGACTGGGCCACGTCACAGGCAGGACCCGTGTTCTGGCTTCGGGCAGACGCCCCGGAAACCAGCTGTGGGTTCCACGGATTTCGGCCGCTTTTCAAAGTCAGGCTGGCGGCCACGCCTGCCCCGGCCTCCAGGGTGTGAGCCGCATCCTCTGAACGTCGGTCTCCTGTTGGTTCCCTGCCGCCAAGGTCCACGGCAGCGGGATCGAGTGGACCCGCCCCCTGAGGGGCGTGGCGCCTCCTGGCCACGCCCCCGCCCAGGCTCCAGCCCTCCTCATAGCGGGGACCACAGAAACGCAGCCATGTAACAGCACCACGCACCCCTCGCACCCACGAGGACGGCTCCTGTATAAACAGAACAGAAACGGGGACGACAGCCGCTGGCGGGGACGTGGGGCCGCTGGAGCCTTGGGCACTGCTGGCGGGACTGCAACGAGGGCAGCTGCCCTGGGGGCGGTGCTGAGTTCTTCCGAAAAACAGAGCGCCGCCGCTCCATCCAGCGACCCCGCCTCTGGGCGCAGACCCGAGGGAACCGACACTGGGTCCGGAAGACGTGTCTGCACCCCCACGGTCACCGCCTCATCCTCCGCAAGCACCAAGGGGGGTAACGCTTCCAGCCCCTGACGCTGGCCCCCGCCCCCCCATCCCGTCCTGTGGGCAGTTCCTGGGTTTGGAGGCGTCCATCACAGCTTGGGGTTCGCTTCCGAAAGCCCCCAAGGGACGCCCGCACCCCCAGCCGGCAGCTCGGGCGCGGGCAGGGCCCCCTCCCTCCCCCCTTCTCAGAACAGCTCGGTTTGGCTGAACGCACAGCCCCAGCTGGCTGAGAGCTCTCTGTCTTGAATAAGTATCATCCCTTAAATGCCAACCCTCTGGAGCTGACTCTCCACACGTTAAAAAAACAAATGAGGGAGAGTTGTGAACTGGAACCCACCTGAGAGTTTATAAATACCTGCCGACGACAGCGAGAGGAGGAGGCCGCCTATTTACTTCCATGTTTGTGGGCAACGCTTCTGGTTTCTGATGACCGTCAGCACCCCGAGGCCACCCAGGGGACCGTCGGCATGGGGGGCGGTGGGGAGGGGGACCGGCAGGGAGGCCGAGAGAGGGCTCGGACCCAGTGAAGGGGAGGGCCGGGGCCGCGGGCCGGAGATAACGTGCGGAACACCTCGCACGGTGGGTGGGGTGCACTGTCACCCACGGCGGTCCCTGATGGGATGGGGTCAGCCCTGAAGCTCCTCCAGGGACATCATTCCTCACTGGGCCCGACTCCTCGCTATTCCTTTCCTTCCCCGGGACTCTGATCGGTGTGACGTTTTTGGGAACGTCACGTCTGGCTGCAGCTGTTCAGGGGACAGCCTGGGGTCTGTCACAGCGGCCCTCCCGTCCCGCCCAGACCCGGGTCTCCTCACTGGACGCCAGCCTGCCCCGGACTTGCCAGGACAGCAGGCGGCAGGACCCTGGGCTTTGAACAAAGTCCTTGGTCAGCACCGCTTCTGTCTGGGAGGGACATTAGAGGGCCACCAACCAGCACGTGCCCGGAGGCTTTCAGAACTGAGAGGAGGAGGAAGAAAACGTCCCTTGAACAGAACCCTCGATGAAGAGCAAAATCCCATGGAAGTCCAAAGTCGTGTGGCCACCAGGAAAACGGACCCAAGCCACTTCCTGAGATCTTGGCTCTGCTGAGGGCCGGCCCCTGAGTGAGACCCTCCCCCAAGAAGATGCTCAGATGGGGGACCACGTCATCGTCGGTCCCTTGGTGTCTCCCAGGCTCACACCCTCCTCGGGACCCAGGAGCAGAGTCAGCCTTGGGTGTCGTGGGTGACGCTGGCCCAAGGTTCTTGGAGGTCCAGTCAGGCCGGTGGACACCATTCCACATGCTGGCAGCATGGGAGAGGGGTGGGAGACATGGCGCAGACCTGAGGACAGCCATGTGAGGGGCCCTTGGGACAGGTGCCAGCCACAGGATGGGGCACCAGGGCCAGGAGCGGGAGAGCTGGGGGCTAGTCCGGCAGAGACACTCGGGGCCAGGCTGCAGGGGCGGCAGCCAGGACAGAGGGAGACAGGACAGGCTCCGAAGGCAAAGGACAGACACCCACAGAACCCAGGGGCAATCTCCTCGATCCTAAATAAGGTGACGGGGCCAGGCCGCTCCTTTTCGGCTGGCTTTGGGTTTTGCTGGAGAGTTCTCAGGACCCGGGTGTGTCCATCCACCCGTCACTGAAGGCCGCACCCTGCCCTCGGGTCTCCGTGCTCCAGGCCTTTGGGTTTTGCTGACTTGCTGCCAGGTCTGCCCGACCCTACACAGCGCCCAGCCTCAGGGTCCTGGGTCTGGGGAGGCATCCCTAAGGTGTGGGCCCCCAGCCCTGGTGCCCGCTACTCCACCTGGTTACTGTTTCCCCTGGGGGCGGGCAAAACAATGACCCCAAACGATCTCTGACACCTATGAACACGTGACCTCACACAGCACAAAAAGGGTCTCTGCAGACTCGAACTTCAAAGTCTTCCTCACCCCCGCCTTGGCTGGTGTAGCTCAGTGGATTGAGCGTGGCCTTCGAACCAAAGGGTCACTGGTTCGATTCCCAGTCAGGGCCCATGGCTGGGTTGCGGGCAGGGTCCCCAGTAGGGGGCGTGTGAGGGGCAACCACACATCGATGTTTCTCTCCCTCTCTTTCTCCCTCCCTTCCCTTCTGTCTAAAATAAATAAATAATCTTAAAAAAATAAAGCCTTCCTCACCCCCACCTCAGATCACCTGGTGGCCCGCCCGCATGGGCCACAGTGGGCCTTCAGTAAGCGTCAGTTCTCTCCTCCACCTTTCTAGAAAGCTCCGGAGCGTTCCGTGATGAACCAGACAGACATCCACCCGCATGCACGGCCCGGGCACAGAGCCTGACACAGGCATGCACACACGCACGCCTGCTCCCGCGTCAGCTCCATCGATGACACAGGTTCACACTGGCAGCGAAATGCTGTGGGACTTGGTCCAGGGGACGCTTCAGGGGGGCGTTCAGGAGACCAAAGCAAACTGAGAAAGCCTCACATCCTTGGCCTGAAAGGTTTCTCCTGACCTTGTCTGTGGCCAATGTTTGCGTCCCCCTTGAGTCCCTGTTGGGGCGGAAGCCGCAACCCCCAGAGGGGTGGTGTTAGGAGGCAGGATCCTGGGCCTCGTTCGATCACGAGGGGGGCCCCACGATGGGACCAGTGTCCTGGCAAAAAGAGACATCTGGGTATCTCAGTGGAATGAGAGTTTCCCATCATCTTTCCCCAAAGCATGTGACTCAGACTGTGGATGGGAGTCCAGAGTCCAGCAGAGAAGTCCAGCCCAGCAGCGACCACGGCGCCGCACCTGCCAGGTCAGAGCAGCCGCCGCACCCGCGGGCACTGCGGGGCCTCACTCACACGCGGCACCTGAAAAGGACCAACTTAGGGGAACCAGGCGGAAGGCGGCTGCGGGGGGCGGGGGGGGAGGGGGAGTGGGCGGGGCTGGTCCATGTCCCCGCTTCCAGGTCCAAGGTCAGTAAGTCCTGGGATCTGCAGTACAAGTCGGTAGCGGCAGTGAGCAACGCTGCGCCGCGCACGTGGAAGGTGCCGAGAGTGGAACTCACAAGTTCGCGCCACACACACACACGCGCGCGGTAAGTGTGCGAGGGGTGCGGCTGGGCGTCGGCAACCTCACTGTGCGGCCGGTCTGCAGCGCGCACACGCACAGATCTTACACCTTTACTCCCAATCACGCCGCGGCAGCTCCGCCTCCGAGACGCTGGAAGGAGACGCCCGAGTGGTCTCTCCAGCCCTCCCCACCTCTCTCGGCCTCCCTGCACGCGCGCCAGAAAATGCCCGTGTGAGGACCCGGGCCGGGGAGCAGACGGCCCGGACCAGCCGCCTGGTGAGGACGGTCCTCGTCAGACTCGGACCTGGCGGACCCTGGACCTCAGGCCGCCCCCACCCCCCGCCCCCTCCAGAACCATGGTGAGCGAAGGTCTGCGGTTTAAGCCCTGGGTCTGCGGAGCCCCGATTGGACACCCCGTCAGTGAACGCAGGGGCCTTCCTCCTTCACCTCTAATGGACGAACCACTCGAGGACTTACGTTCAGGGACAGGCATTTCCTCGGGGCAGAAACAGCTGATCTTCAAACATCCTACCTCCATCCCGGACTCCCCGCCTTTAGCACGCCCGCCCCAAGCTGGCCGCGTGAACGCTGCCACCTAGTGGCCGGAGTGAGGAATTACAGGGAACTTGCGTCCAAGGCCTCCACTCAGCCCCGCCTTTCCACCGGTCAGCAGAGGCCCAGGACTGGACCGCAAAGACCAGTGAGACGCTGCCGTGGCTCAAGAACTGTCCCGTGGCGCCCTGGCTGGTGTAGCTCAGTGGATTGAGTGTGGGCTGCGAACCAAAGCATCGCAGGTTCAATTCCCAGTCAGGGCACATGTCTGGGTTGTGGGCCAGGTCCCCCATGGGGACCACATGAGAGGCAACCACACATTGATATTTCTCTCTCCTCCCTCCCTTCCCCTCTCTAAAAATAAATAAATAAAATCTTTAAAAAAAAAACTGTCCCGTGTATCTGGGGAAACTGAGGCAGACACCATTCACCCTAAGACAATACATAAAAGGGACAGATCAAAGAACATGGGCATGCCTCCTACAGAGAAAGACCATGGGTTTTGAAGGATGAATAGGAGTTCACCAGGCAAAGGTGAGATCATGGTAAGGGGGCGGGGACCACTAACGGTTTTCTTTAAAAGGATGGAGTCAATTCTGCTCTTCTGAGTGTCCATCTGGACGGACAGGTCCAGAGTCAAACCCTCTGTGTAGGTTGTAGCTCCCGCTCCGCCCAGCCCCATCCACACCCCACCCACGGTCCACACTCAGCGCCTTCTCAGGGCTGCACCTCCTGTTTCTAGATAGCGCGATCCTGGGGCTCCGTCTTGATTTCGTTTTGTTAAGTATGAGTTCTTGACATGCTGCCTCTGGTTGCCCGACTCTCCTTCCTTGCGCACGACGGGCAGGTGCCCCGCGCCCCCCCCCCACCGCCCCCGTGACCTCCGCACAGCCTGTTTGCTCAGGGGGACACACTGAACAGTGGAAACTCATTGAACGGCCTTGCCACCTGAACTGCGGTGCAGGGGACGGGAGAACCCCGGGTGCTTCCAGGGCAGCGAGGTCCAACGCGGGGGGCACCCGGCACCTGAAATACAGGTCATGTGACCGAGGAACTGAACTTTGAGTTTCACCTCGTGATAATTTAACTTGAGGACCCCGTGAGTCCTGTGGCCCCCGGACGGGAGAGCGCAGCCGCGGACACTGCGCTGACTCCAGAGGCCCCGGTCGTAATCCCCACCAGCTTCTGCCTGAGTTCCCCGCCCTCCGGCAACACCGGGATCGTGGCCGGGGTCGGCCGCAGGGACAGGCTCACTTCCGTTTTAGACTTCTCTTCTGCCCTGTGGATACTTCCCATCTCATGCAGACTGAACCCTAAGTCCGTGCCCCGTCACGTGGCCCCTGGCCGCCCCCACCCTGCTCCCCCAGCCAGCTGCCCCCCTCACCGCTCCTCAAACACCCCAGGCGCACCCTGACCCCAGGCCCTTTGCACACGCCAGTCCCTTTCCCAGAACGCTTCCCCCCAGGTACCCGCACGGCCCACTCCCCGGTCACTGCTCATGTGTTGGAAGCCGCGCCGAGCTCCCTCATTAAAGATCCTCCTGCCCCAGCACCCCCCATTCCGCTCCACTCTTCTCAACCCCCCGCGTTTCCTTCCCGTTTCCTCCCAGCCCACGCCTCAGACCTGCCTGTTTCCCTGCCCGTGGTCAGTCCCACTGGCCTTCAGCCCACGAGGGCAGGGGCACCGTGTTCGCTGGTGCTTCCCCGGCACCCAGGGGACAGTGAGGCTCTGACCGGACTCAGCACGTACTGCTGGGATGACGGGTTCCAGCAGCTGCTGCTGCCTCTCCCTCGCCGCCCTCCCCTTCGCCTGGGGCCTGCACAGCTTCCGGCTTCCTCCACGGACTTCTGTTTCTCTTCATCTTCAGAACCGGGGTGCGTTTGCGCCCGTGGACTGAGCAATTCAAGGAGCAGAGGACCCCGAGGTTCACGCCACACCAGGGAGCAAGAGAAGTTACGTGCCAGACGGGACTGCCCCCCGCCCCCGCCCCACTCCCCGGAGCGCCAGACTGCAAGTGAGGGGCCCGGACCCCAGACTCGGCCACTGACTGCTTCCGAAATCCTGGCGCCCGTCTGTCTAATTCCACGCCTCCTGTCGACTGGGATAAACACGCCAACCTCGTTGGGTTGTTATTCATGAAATAAACATATGGGAAAGGAATTTGAGAGCTTTAATCTTCTGTGAAAGTGCATTCATCATCACCAACACCAACATTATCACCACAGCAACACCGTCACCACCGTGATGTCACCACTGTCAACATCACCACCACATCACCACTAACAACATTGTCATCACCACCACCTCCATCACCAACACCATCGTCACCAACACCATCACCAGCATCATCACCAGCATCATCATCATCACCACCACCACATCACCACCACCACCAACATTGCCATCACCACCATCACCACCATCATCACCACACCAACACTGTCACCACCGTGACATCACCACTGTCAGCATCACCACCACCACCACCACCATCACCATCATCACCAGCATCACTACTATCACCCACAAAACAACCATCACCACCACCATCTTCATCACCATCACCATTATCACCACCACCACCAACAATGGCATCACCAACACCATCATCATCATCACCAGCATCACCACTACTGTCCACAAAACAGCCATCCCCACCACCATCCCCACCGCCATCCCCACCGCCATCCCCACCACCATCGCTGTACGGCCTGAAGAGCGTCCTCTCCAAACCCACACGTTGGAGCCCTAACTCCCGCTGTGACGGCGTCCGTCTGGAGAGGGGCCTTCAGAAGCGGATGCAGTTAAATGCGGTCGTAGGGGTGGGGCCCTGAGGAGGTAAGACCGTGGCTCCTACAAGAGGAGGAAGAAACGTGCCAAAGCTCTGCCCGTCTCCCCCACCCCCCTCCCCCACGTGCGCGCAGGAGAAAGGCCAAGAGTAAGTGGCTGCCGACAAGCCGGGGAGAAGGCCCTGGACTAGATCTGTCAGCGCCGTGACCACAGGCTCCCAGCCTCCAGAACTGCGAGAAATGTGTGTCTGCTGTCGAACCCGCCCCGCAGGTGGCATCTGGCGAGGGCCGCCTGGGCTCACCATCCTCACCGTGACGGCGCACCCGAGTCCTGTTGCAATGGTCTCCCCCTTAAAAACCTCACCCCGTCTCACACCTGAGCCCGGGGATCGGGGGGCCTGAGGGCGGGACGCCTCCCAGGCTCCTCACTCCGCCAATGCTGCCGGCTCAGCCTCGGCCTCCCATCGTCAGGCAAAAGCTCGGCCAGACAAACGCCGCCGGATACTCCGAGGCTGCTCAGAGAGGCCCACGCTCGCCACGGCAGCTGAGTAGCCGGCGTCTCCAGGCGAACGCAGCCAATTCTGTTCAAGGATGCGGCGGGCGGTCTTCCCCACAGACTCAGCAGGGGTTCATCGGTCATCATCGGGAGGGAGGACCGTGAGCAAGAAATGAGAGCTGGGGCGTTTGCACACAGGAACCGCGGACTGGATTGAGCCTCTTCGTGTCACTGAAACCCGACGAGGCGGGAGACCCGAGGAGGGACACCAGCCGGACACACAGTCGGAACCATCCTTCCCGGGCCTCCCCAGAGCTAGCGGCCCGGCCTTGGATCCCGCCGGTCCGTCACACTGTCGGCAGGGCGCTCAGTCTCTTTACTCAAGTGTGTTTTATGTGACTGTCTTCAGAGCCATCGGTGGCACTTGACTGACCGTCATTAGAGGAGTGGGGACAGATGGCCCTGGGTGGTGGTGGGTGTGTGAGCCTGTAGCCAGGAGGCCCGTAAGGAGGGGTGTCCCCATCCCCATCTCTGTGGAAGGAGACAGGAGCGGGGACTGACAGGGAGGCCTCCTAGGTGACCTTTCTTGCTGACCGACACATGCACTCATGTCCCTGGGGTGCCAGGTGGCGGTAACAAGCTATGACAGCGAATTAGAAACAGCTCCCTCCTACTAGCCCAGCGCTGCCCCCGGAGCAAAGGGTGCTGGCGGCGGTCTCCCAGCTGTTTAAGCAGCACCTTGACTTTTAGAAGAAGGGGCTGGTGGGATATGCTGCTCAACGTCTTTAAGCCGGGACTGCCACCCGGCGCTCCGCCCAAAGGGGCCGGCGAGGTCCCGCGTGAAGTGGGCGCCTGCCCGTGTTCGCCGGTATCCACACGCGTTTCTGTGGCGTGGAGCCCTGAGCTAAAGCTTCCGTGTTCACCCGGTCAGCTGCGTCGCCACGAGAGGGGCCCCACGCCATTACATGGGGACAGCGCCCACTGACACACTTTGCGACGCGGATGGCCTTGAGGACATCCCGCTGCGTGAGAAAGACAGCCAGACGCAGGCGGCCGCGCAGGGCGTGATTCCCCCAGACTGAGCGGGCAGAACGGGCGCGTCTGCAGACACTGGAAGCGGGTTAGTGGCTGTCTGGGGGCGGGGTGGGGGATCCGCATGGACTGCCTGGGGGCTTCGGGGTTTGCGAGGCGCGATGAACTGCGGCTACCACCGTGCCGTGAATGTGCTGACGGCCGCTGAACTGGCCGCTCCGAGAAGGTGGAGATGGTTCATTCTACGTCACACACGTTTCACCACCATGAAAACCAACGGGAACCCTGGCTGGGGCGCCCTGCTGCAGAGCGCCCGGGTTTGCCCTCGGCTCCGGGGGCAGCCCCAGCGGGGGGCCAGATGGACGACAAGCCACCTCCCACGAGACTGTCACAAATCTGTCCCCGGGGGAAGGACGGGCAGCAAAGTGGGCACATCACAGCGAGTGCACGAGGGAAGGCAGCCTGTGTGCGAGGCGCCCTCCAGGCATCGAAGTGTCACCCACACTGTGGGCTCAACAGGAAGGAAGTCGGGGGACAGAACTGACACACGGCAGCTGCTCCGGCACTAGGACACGGAGGCTCAGGGGCGCGGCCTCCGACACAGACAATGTCCCCCAGGGCACAGGCCCACGGCGCTGCAAACACGCGGACCGGCGCGCAGAGGCCCGCGGCCGCCCCTCCCCCGCCACGCCCAGGCGGGCGGCCGGGTCCCCGAGAGCCTCCTCACCTGGAACGGGGTCTGGCTGTTGAAGTTCTTCAGCTCCTTGTCGCCGCCCCGGAACAGCAGCACCCGCGCACAGCTGTCCTGCAGGGCAAACACAGCAAACCGCAGGTGATGCGCCACGCAGAGCGCCGCCCGAGAGAGGGCCCACGCGCGCCCGGAATCTGGGGACGCGAGCGCAAACCAGAGGGAGGGCGAGGTCCGCTCCGCCGGGGCCAGGATCGGGGCGACCCCCGCCCCACCTGGCACCAGGTGATGAAGTTTGACTGAAGTGTTGGAGAATCGGGGAAACTGGGAAAGCCTTCTAGAACATCCTCCCCCAGGCAGCGGTAGGAAAAACAGGTGGGCTGCTACCAGCCAACGAGAAATGTTTCCACGCACGTCTGGGTGGAAAACGCACGTCTCAGAACGGTGACGCGGCTTCTAAACCCCGCGGTTTCCCTTGTGGGGAAGCACAGAATGTGCGCGACACGGGCCGTGGGCGGGGTCTCCCTCCCCGGGAAGCAGGAAGGGCTCGGGAGCGAGCGGAGGGATCTTCTCATCCGACCGCGTTCTGCGCATAGAGCGTCAATGTTCTCTAAAGACCGGAGATACTCACGTCGTGTGCAGTTTTACAACGAAAAGAACGCTAGTCCTGTCCCTTTCATGGAGCACCTACTCTGTGCCCACGGCGGCCGACACAGAACAGCCACCTCCCCACGGGGAGGGCGGGGACGAAACAGTGAGGGGACAGTCCAGGGCACGTGGAGGCAGCATCAGCGCTAAGAACACCCGGCGGGTAAATGCTTCTTTCCGAAGAGCCTTTAAAAGACCACGTGCCTGTTGGTGTCCCCGAGTCCAGGGTGGGGAGGCAGGGCAGCGGCACAGAGGACACCCCCCTCAGCCGCCTGTCTGTGAGAGTCGCCGCCCCACCCCCGCGCTGGGCCATCTGGGCTTTCCCACCTTCCCCGACAGGGTCCAGGGCAGGGGCAGCGGGCACGGCCACCCAGCCCCGCACCTGGGAAGGAGCTGCTGCGTGAAGGACCTACCACACTCGGGGGGCTGCTGAGAATGGCAGGCCGGGGTCCCCTCCGCAGGCCAGAGGGGACCTGCCCTCCTCAGGAAAGGCAGGGGCCAAGGCCAGCCCACACCGCATGGGCCTCAGGGCCCGGAAGAATGGCGGGGTTAGGACGAAAGCTGGAAAGACCGACAGAAAGACAGACAGACAGTGGACGAGAGGCTGCCCAGGGCGGGGGTGAGGGGATGGGGTGACCCGTGGGTTCCTGTCTGGGGGGATGACGAGGTTGCAAGGCCGACTACACTGTGGGTCACGGGCCCTGTGAGCAGACCGAACTGCTCCGTGCGCGTCAGCTGGACCACACCGCACGGTGGGGGAGTCCCCGCTCAGGAAGGTGTCCGAGACCAGAGAGAGAAGAAAGAGAGAGAGACAGCGGTGGAGACACACCGAGGGTTCCCTTCCCTGGGACCCCAAACCAAGGGCGAGCTCGCAGCAGCCAGCAGGGGCCGCCCCGTCCCCGCAACCTGGGATGGGGGTCCACTGGGGCCTGCGCCCCTTGAGATAAAGGAGGGAACCCCTCGTAAAGGGAGCAGAGGGACCCGGAGGCCCAGGGCCCTGTCCTCTGAGCTGGGAGGCGCCTGAGAGGGGTGGCTGCTTGCGCGCCCCGTGGCCGCGGGCGGAGTGCACCTGAGTTCCGCAGACCTACATCCACCTGCCTGCCTCTGTGTCCTCGGGCTGCCGGGCCGGGGCTCAGCTGCACCGGGTGGGGGACTGAGGTCGCTGTCTGGGAAAAGTCACCTGTGCGCCTGGGTGCGCGCGGCTTCAGGCCGGTCCGGGGCCGGGGCGGCTGTGGGGGAAGAGGGGGTCTGGGACCACGGCGTGGGGGTCCACCCGTCAGGAGGGCAGAGGAACAAGGACTGGTGGGAGCCCGGCAGCAAGAAGGCACGAGGACCGCTCCGGCATCCAGGCTGGGTGCGAAGAGCAGGCAGACGGCAGCACGCGCCCCCAGCGCCCCAGCGCCCCAGCGCCCGCAGCCGGGACCGGGCCACAGCATCCCCCGGGGCTTGCCAGCAAGACCGCAAAAAACCCCAGACCCCCACCTACACTGTCCGCATTTTCCCCGTGAGCTGCAGTCACCTGACGCTTTGAGGAACGAAAACATTGAAAAGGACAAAACTGTAGGCAAATGCAGCTTTCCTCATCCGGGGATTTGGAGCACAAGGGAGCCCGGGGTTTGTGAGTTCAGTGTTTTAAGAAGAGCCCTGGCATTCATTCAGGGGTGACAAGCGGGAAACCCTGGCTGAGGCCACACACCTGGGACGGAAGTGGGTGTCTTGTCCTGTCATTCCAGACCTCAGACTGCAGCCTGGGGCCAGATCCCGCCCAGCTGGCTTTGCAAAAAAGTCTTATGAGGACTCTGGCCCCTGCACTTTCTGCCCAGCCCCCGGAGCCCACCCTGATCCTCCCTCTCCCCTTGGTTACCCCTCCTTGGGACCTGTTTCTTACAACCCAACATAAATCAACCAAGCTAATTAAAAAGTCCTCATGAAGCACAGTGCACAGACAGTGGTGAGGAGAGGGACAGGAGAGAAAGTGGAGAGGTTCAGGAGGGTGGGGACACAGGGCTGGGAGGTGGGAGGGGCCTCGGCAGGTCACCATGTGGGGGGACAGGCAAGAGAGAAGGGAGCGCAAGCCACCTGGGGAGGCAAGCAGGGGACTTGGGGGCCATGGAGGCTGCCCCAGGGTCTCACCTTGAACTGATTTTGCACCCGGGAAGGGGGGCCTCCATATGTCTGCCAGACTCAGGGGGCAGTGGGCAACCTGGAGGACCAGTGGGGGGTGGCGGGTGGGGGCCACCAGCCAATCAGAGCCCAGAACACAAGAGCCCTGAGGGGGAGGGGAGGTGCCTGAGACCCTGACTCTGAAACCCTTGTAAGCGCTCCCGCCTGCCCGGGAGCCGCTTCCTCAGACCACGTGCACTCCGCCCCAAAGGACACGCATTTCCTGTGAACTCGTCAGGCACAGCCGTTCGCACCCTCCCAGGTGGGACCCAGCCAGGACCCCAGAAAAACCCATCAGTCACTTCAAGGGCCTTACTCGGAGTCAGTAAGTACCTGAGACACACACACCGCATCCCACACGCCCCATCTCGCTGTTTCCCAGAGTTCCCAGCGAGACCGCGTTCTATGTGTCGACTTCAAAAAGAGGAGACAAGTGCTTCACGTGGCTCAGTGACCACTACACCTCGGGTGTGTGGGGTGTGCACAGGGATGTGCGTGGGTATGTGTGTCTGTGCTCTGTGCACACGTGTGTCCACGAGTGTGGGCACGTGCATGTCCAAGTTGTCTGCATGCATGTGTCCTTGTGTTTGCACATGTGTGCACTTGTGCATCTGTGTGTGTGTCTGTCTGGAGCTGTGTGTTCCCATATGTCCCCGTGTGTTTGCATGTGTGCACATGTGTGCCGGTGCATGCAGGCATGTGCGTGTCTGTGCTCTCATGTGTGCGCGCCCATGTGTGCTCGGCAGCTCAGCAAACAGACCACCTGCCTGTCACTCTGACGCAGCCTCGGGCCCCCTGCTCGGGGCCCACGGGGGCCACTTCACAGAAGGGAGGCTGAGCCCAGGAATGCTGAGTGACGGAAGGGAGCAGGGTGGTGGGGAGACACTGTGACCCGGGGGGTTCCCCATGGGGCCGACCGGCTCTGAGACAGCTGCTGGCTGCCGAGTGCCTCCTGCGGCCTTTGCCGAGGACACCAGCAGTAACTGTGTCCTTTTACAAAGGTCAGCTGAGTAGGGACACAGAAGTGACAGGCACTGTGATTCTGTGAGGGCCACAGCCCAGGCAGAACATCAGCTCAGTGCCAGCGACGCTCTGGGCGTGACTTCAGAGACACCTCCCTTAACGAGGCGCTGTCCTCCCGGCCTCCGCGCTCCCTCCCTCCGGGCACCAGCCCTGCAGGGCGCCACCGTCATTTTCCTCTTACACACCAGCACACGGGCCAGAAATCGTGTTCCTTCGTGCACGTGAAGAATCAATCTTGGGTGCGGGCCACACCAGGCGCCGACCGAGCCCCGGGGGACCCCCGCAGACAACAAAGGAGGGTCAGGCAATGGAGAGAGTGGGGGAGGTGGTCAGGGAAGCCCTCCCTGAGGAGGTGCCCTCAGCAACCAGAAAAGAGCCCTGTGTCCATCCAGGGAGGCTTCCCAGCTGAGGGGGCAAGTGCCAAGGCCTTGGGGCTGGGCTTCAGGGAGCTGGGGTGCAGGGCAGCAGCAGACACGCCAGCTGGGGGGCAAGGGCCGTCGGGGGCACTCGAAGGGCTCTCCATCGGGGGCACAGTTGGACGTGTGCAGTGGGAAGTAGCTTGGAGGGACACAGCACGGAAGGAAGGGGACCGCTGGGCGCTGAATACAGCTGTCCGGGGACAATGCCGGGCCTGGGCAGGGACAGGCGTGCTGTGGAGGGGACAAACGGGAGGTGACGGGACCTGGGGTGAGAGGGACCGTGAGGAACGGGAGGGCGGCCCGGGGTGCGGGCAGGAGCGACAGACAGCAGGTCTGTCTGCACCGTGGGGAAGGCCAGGCTCCGCCGTCACCGCCCCAGCTCAGAGGGAGGTTCGCCCCGCCCACGTTTTCTAGAAGGCACCACGGGGCACAGGTCTGCCTGAGGTCACTGTCTGGTCAACAGGAGTGTGGCCCACGGACACCCCGTGAACATGCCGCTGGGGAGCGGGAGGGGACAGACGCTGGTTGCTGGTGAGCCCAAAATCAGCAGTGCACGCCGCAGCCCGGGTTTTAACCAACTTCGGAGCGGTTTTACTCCCACCGCACCGACGTGGTCTCTGCCCAAATGTCACCCACGCGAAGGGCTCAGCCCTCCAAACTCTAAGTCAGCAATCCTTTCCCAGCTGAGCTGCCCTCTCAGACGAGCCTGTGAGGTAGACGTGAATCTAAGAGCTAAGGCAGATGACGTTAGAAACGACGGTCACGTGCAGAGCCGCTGTCACCAGTGTGGGGCTGGCTCCCGGCCCCAGGACCGACGCTCCCTTTGAGGAGCTGCACCCGAAGACCACGGCCCGCCCACGCCGGGGCCGACGGCGACTTTGCCTGACTCGCGCCCCGTGGAGGCCGTCCCCGCCCCAATCAAGGGTTCCGGAGTGTGACCCACAGTCTCGGGGAGAAGACGCGGGGGGCGAGCCTGGAAGCCCAGCTTCCTACTCACTAGCCGAGCCCCTCTGGGTCACCCCTCAGCCTCTGGGCCTGCGTGAGGCCGGACCACCGACAACGGGCACCCGAGGCCAAGCGGGGGTCCCCGGGGAAAGGCAGGGGACCCCTCCTGTCCAATGAGATGCATGTCTTCAATGCTCCAGGGACAGTCACCCCGTGGTGGCCCCGGGGAGGCAGCCACTAAGCTGGCCAGCGCTCCGTGGGCACAGAGACACAAGCAGAACACAGCCCGTCTCTGCTCGGGGCTGCAGGAAGGCAGGGCTGATTTTCCATCTTCCGGACGATCTGGCCCGGCCTGGGAACCTTTGGTATTTAGGGTGCACTCCCTGCCTTCATTACCCAGGGCGGAAAAACGAACTCCAGCCCCCACCCCCGGAGAGGTCCAGGAAAGCCGGCGGGGGCTGAGTGGGGGTTCGGGGGGGGGCCGAGGATCAGGCACCACCCGCTGCTCACACGCGGAGCCCTGATGCGCCGACTTCGAGAGAGAAGAGGAGAAACACCCGGGTCGCGGGCGTTGTATTGGAAGAGTGCAGAGGAGGCCACACGCCACCCACCCACAAACCGCGATGCTTTTCGATTTGACAAGGAGCAGCCTGATCACTCGCATTAGCAGCAGCAGCACCATCATCACCATCTTCATCATCTTCATCACCATCGTCATCACCATCATCATCACCCCCACTACAGCCACTGTTTACTGAGCGGCTACTGCGTGCCGGGCACAGCCCGTGTTCAGCTTCATGGTGAGCTCGATGTAATACCCCCAGATCAGAGATGAAGGAGTTTGGAGCCCACGAGAAATGCTCCTGGGCCCACCCTGGGCCCGCCTGTCACTCAGTGTCACTCCCCAGCGGGCTCTGGGTGGTGCCCCTTTGCACTTAAAGGAGCAGGTTGCCTCTCCCGCCCGCCCCAGGCCTGAGGCAGCCATGCACACCGCACCCCAGCCCCCGTGCATGGGGAAGAGGAGATGGGGGCTCCATGCAGTGGTGACAGGGCCAGGCTTGGGCACTTGGGCAGGGCGCGCCAGGCAGAGGCTGGGGACCTCCCTCTGTCCCAGAAAGCCATCACA
This sequence comes from Trachops cirrhosus, assembly GCA_028533065.1. Lineage (NCBI taxonomy): Eukaryota > Metazoa > Chordata > Mammalia > Chiroptera > Phyllostomidae > Trachops > Trachops cirrhosus. Next base: position 1,750,642 of record CM052543.1, on the reverse strand, counting down.
GATGCCTCTCTGAGTCACACCACGACGCCCCGGGCTGCCTTCTCACCCTGCATCAGTGAGACACCCCAACCGTCGGGGCAGGGGGGCCCCAAGAGCAGAGAATGGCGACCACACCAGCATCCCAGGGACGGCACGAGGGATCGTGAGGCTGGATCTCAGAACACTCGCTGATTCTGAGGTGTCCAGGGCCCAGGGACCACCACGCCCTGAGCCTGTGACTCTCCACGGTGGCCCATGGGAGGCAAGGCAAGGCAGGGGTCCAAAACAGGCGAGGCCGCCCGAGGCATCTCTATCTGTGCTGCAGAGAAGGGTCGCACGGGCAGGCTGCCCCAGGGTCCCAGGACCCCGGAGGGGGACAGCGCGCATGCACCTGCAGAGGGTCCCTGGCGTGTTGACAGGAAGCAGCTCAGCCCCCGGGGCTGCAAGGCGGCCCAAAGCTGAGGTCTGGAGAGGGTTAGAGGCTGCCCCCAGCCCAGGCTGAGCGAACTGTGGCCCGCAGGCTCCGTCGGCCGGCGGTCTGTCTGTAGACCAAGTATTGTGGCCGAACAGCCTCACGCTCTCCTAGTGATGTCCGTGGCCTTGTTCACCCCAAACGCAGAGTCGAGTGGCCCTTTCCAGAAGGAGTCTGCTGACCCCTCTTCTCACCCGGCCAGGGGTTGTCCCGAGAGCCTGGCCAGTGCAGGGTCCCTCTGGAGCCATCAGCTGAGTGACCTCAGTCAAGCTCAGCCCCATCGATAACCCAGAATATGGACCGCCACCCCGTCGTCACCTCATCCGGCGAAAACACCGCCTGCGCTTTCCAAGGCCCCCTTGCCCATGTTATGTCGAGTGACAGAACACACGTCTGTTCTGGGTTTTTTCCTCACAACAAAATAGGCTTGAAATCCACCGGGTAGAGAGAAGGAACGTCCCCGTTCTCTGAGGCAGCGCAGCGAAGAAGCGCATGCGGGCCCGGATGTCCCACCGCCACAGCCGAGCCTCGTGATGCGTGTTTTGCTGCAGCTGGGGACCTCCCCCCCAAAGCTCTTCGTGCGCACAGGCAGAGCCTCCACTAGTGACCGCCCAGCTGCCCGCCACGCCCACAGGCTCAGCTCCAGAAGCAGGAGGCCTGCAGCCGGGCAAATGCCACCCCGGCCCCACCGGGCCGAGCCGCACTCGGGGCTGCAGAGTGTGGGGACCACGAGCAGTGGTGGTTCATGGCCGTGGGGTGGGGGCAGCCCAGGGCAGAGGGGGCACCAGCAAGAGTTAATAGGTGAGTCAAACAGCGGCCTGCTCCCGGGGGCCGCCCTGGGGGTCTTGCAAAGCTCAGCTCAGCACAGCGAAAACCCCACCAACTCCAGGACGGGCTGGTCAAGAGAAGCTCAGCTGAGAGCGGGCTGTCTGAGTGGGGTCTTGAAGGGTGTGTAGGAGTTTTCCAGGGTTTAATGGCTAGAAGCAAAGTGGGGTTTCAGAGTGGCCCGAGGGGCCTGGGCTAGGTGCGGCTGTGGTGTGGGCAGGGAAGGTCTTGGGTTTAGGCAAAGGCCAGGGACATCGCCCAGGAAGACAGACGCCTTGCTTGGAACTGGGACAGCAGAGGGGATGAGCGGCGTCAGTGAACCTCGGGGGTGCCCCCAGCAGTCACCCTGACCAGTGATCTGCCCCTCATCCCTCCAGGTGGTAGAGGCCCTTGAAATCGGAGAAGGCGAATGGAAGAGAGAAGGGGAAGAGGGGACCTTCCAAGGCAGCGTCCTGGACTCAACGGGACGGGAGCACCCGTGAAGCCGTGCCCCGCCCCCTCCGCCTGGTGCGCGGTCATGGGGCGGGGCATCTGTGCGGCCTTGGGGCGGGGCAGCACTGACCTGGTTGTAGAGCGCGCAGATGTGCAGGGCGGTGTTCCCCGAGGCGTTCTGGGCCCCCATGTCGGCCCCGTAGAAGAGCAGGTGCTCCAGGTGCTGCACGTGGCCGTACCTGCAGGCCTGAAAGGACAGTGCGCGCTGTGAACCGGGAACCGCGTGGCCCTCGCTGGGCGCCCAGCTCAACCTGGCGCTCCGCCCCTCCCTCGGGCCACCCACAGGGGCGGCAGACCAGCCCTCCCGCCCCCCGATTCTGGACCAGGGCCCCCACAACACGTTGGCGCCCACCACACCGAGCCTCACGGGGGCAGCCGGGGCCCGGGCTCGGCACTGGCGAGAAGGCGCCTGTTGATGACTCGTGCTTGGCGATTCAACAGGGGTCTGGGAAGGGGCCCCCACTGTCCTTCCCGGCGACCCAGCGCTCAGAGGTACCACCCATCTCTCCCGCAGCCTCAGCAGCCAGCCCCGGCCAGGCTTATCCAAGCTCCCCCGCCCCCATCCTGGGGGGGCAGGTATGGAACAGTTAGGGGTGGGCGTGCACGGCTGCTGTGTCCAGGAAAGAGACCCTTCACCTGCCCGCCTCTGGGCAAGGGGCAGCCCCCAGTGCTTTAAAATGAAACCCACCCAAGGCAGGCGGGAAGGGCAGTCCCACAGTACGACCGACCCCTCTCAGAGCCCTTCCACAGGGGCGCGTGTGATCTGGACCCTTTTCCAGAACTTTCCCTCCGAGTCTGTGTCCTCACATGTAAATGGAGGCCCTGCTCCTCGTTCTCATGAGGATCACAGAGGCAACGGGCCCCACGGGGGCTCCAGTGAATCTCAGCGCCAGGCCAGCACCCCCACCCCGGCTCACAGGGAGCAAGGAGGGCCGGGGGGTGGCAGGGCCGCTGTCCAGCTCGGGCAGAGGGCGCCGGACAATGCGTGGCCCTGGGCAGCAAGGTTTATCCAATGGACCCCCAGCCCCACCCACCTCAGGGAAGGCCAGCCAGCGAGGGACTGCACCAAAGGCATGACCCCATGGTCCCACCAGGTGGTCATCGGGTGACAACCTGGGTGGGGAGACATGAAAGGTCAGGAAAGGGGGTCCTGACCCAACGTTTCCCAGGTGGACAGGGACGAAGGTGCCGGTGGGAGGGAGACCACCGAGCAAGCGCAGGCGGTGGGTGGCGGGCGGCCCAGTGGCCACGTGCTCCGATCGCTGAGACAGACGGAGGGGGGTTTCCCTTTGCCTGGCCTCCAAGAAAGAGCTACATCTCACCAATTAATAGTGAGGACAGATGACATGGGAGATATTGGAACTATTAATTGGATTACTTAAAAAAGCAACCCGAGAAACATCCACTTATAATTGTTATGTCACCAGAAAAATGATCTCATTAATTCATGAAGCAGATGGCTGCTGTGGATAATGTCGTTTGTACCTGCCCAGTCCCCACGGGCCCCTCCTGTGGCAGCAGTGTCTGCATTTTCCTTTGGGGCCCCCTGAGCCTCCCTCAGAGGCCGGGGGACACCCCCACCCTGCTGCTGCTCGGGCACCCACAGCTGGGGCAGTGAGCATGTGCCACCGCAGGGGGCCCGGGAGGGCCAGAGGCTAGAACATTTGTCAGAAGACCTAAGAAAGCAAAATCCTCTCTTTCTTCCAGAATGACCAGAAGGGAAATTAGAGAACCCCAGAGCTGCTGGGGGCTGTCACTGCAGAAGAGGGGCCACATGGGAGCAAAGGAAGATGGGGGAGAGAGACAGAGAGAGACAGAGACAGAGAGACAGAGACAGAGAGATGCCCACGGCGACACTGTCCGAGCCCCTCTCAGCTACAACAGTGCTGGGACTTTTCCAGACATGGAGACTGAGCATCATTTTTATTGTCCCCTTCCGCAGTTCGAGTTGGGATGCTTGTTCCTTAAGTCAAGGAGCCCCGGCTCTCGCACGGTCCCAGGGGCCGCTCGGGGGCAAGCCCGGGCTACAGCGCAATTTCATTGTCCCGCCGCCAGTGAGGAAGGGCACTGCGGCAGCATAAAAACACTGAGGGCTCCGTGCAGACTCACTGTTCCCCGTCTCCCACCTAATCCACCTGTGGGAGGTTTTACGTCAGGTCGGTGCTCGGCGCCCCTCCCTCCTCACCCAGGGTCACAGTGGGACCGGTGCCCAGAGGGGAAGTGGAGTCCCCCACTCCAAGCAGAGGGTCCGAGGACCGGCAGGCTCGGGGCCTCCTTCCCCTTCCACACTTTCTGCAGCAGGAGATTCACACAGGTGCTAAAACAGACAACACTCTCCCACAGTCTGCAAGCTTAACCCCACCCACTTGCTCAAAGGACACCCCCTTCCCCGCTGATTCTGTGCATGGCCCTCGTCACCTGATGGAGGCGGTGCTCGCAGGGGAAGCAGCCCCGGCGGGAGGGGTGGGGGACACCCAGGGGTGGTGGCCACAGGGGCCAGTAGACTGGCTGCTGAGTAAGTAAATGAAGGACCACGAAGCCAGCTTCTGGTGACAAATATGAAGCAGGAGACAACCAGGGCAGACACAGAGACGTAAAAATGAAAGTCTGCGGGCACGCGTGGACACACGGGCGCACGTCCCGAACTCCCCCTCCTGGGCACGCCTGGGCTCAGCAACAGCGCGGGGGCAGTGAGCACGCCTCAGGCCCAACTTTGGGCTCTAAGTACCACTCTCTGCTCAAGAGGGCCAGGCTCCCTGGAGAAGCGGCCGGTTTCAGGCTGGAAAAGAAGCAGAGCCAGAAGCACAGTGCTCGAAACCCAGCGGGACGTGTCCCAAGGACCAAGCAGCCATCCTGAGGGGCTCCGGTTGGCCGACGCAGATGGCGGTGACAGAGCAGGACCCACTGAGTAAACAGCAGCCAGCCCATGAGGCCACGCTGCCCCCGATGCGTGAGTCGCCAGGGAGAGAAAGCTCTTCCTGAGAACGGGAAGCCGGCTAACCAGTGAAGAAGAACAGGTGGCCCTCTGACCACTGTGGGGCGGGGGGGCGGTGTGTCACCCTCCCGGGTGGGGCAGGGCTATAACATGACAGTGGTGGAAGGAAACGGTCTGGGGATCAACGACAGTCATTGCCAACGGAGAGAGTGGTCAGCCCCCTTCCTGTCCTGGCCTGTCCCGCCGGTCCCCAGGTGGGTGTTCCCAGCCTGCTCTCCCAGATCCACTGTCCATCCTCCTCCACCCAGAGACCTTGACCTTGCAGCCTGCACCCCTGGGCTCCCCGTCTGGCTGGCTCTGGCAGGTCTCAGCCAACAGGAGGGTGGGAGAAGGGCGAGACTGGGGTATTTCCCGGGGTCCCTCCAGCGCACACCTCCCTCCTCCTCCACCGGGCTCCCCAGAATCTGGGGATAAAATTTCCCCTCCGTGACCTCAGCCCATGAAAGACTGTCCATCTGAGCCATCGGGTGGATTCCGTTTCTTGCCAGGACTGCAGCTGACACCCCCACAACCCCACTGCGGCCAGGTGGGGCCTGGTAACAAGCTTCCTGAGTGCGTGGAAGTGGGGCGTCGAACCGGGTCACCTGCACCCCAAACGCGCCTGGCACCTAGCTCTCAGGGGTGCCCAGGGCGGTGCGCACCTGCAGGGCTCACGGTTCTCCTGAAGGGGGCGTTCACAACGCCAGTCACCTTGCCGTGGGGAAACGCCACAGGCTTGCCTGACCTCCCCCTTCCCCCAGAGAAGTCAGAAACGTGTATTTCTGGGTAAACGTTCCCAGCTATTTACACGCCGACAACTGATCCGAATGTCTCAGGGACTGGGCGCCGGGCAGCGGGACGCGGGACTGGGCGCCGGGCAGCGGGACGCGGGACCGGCCGCCTACCTGGTGGATCTCGTGCCAGCCGTTCTCGTCCTCGCAGCAGACGGCCGCGCGCTCGTGCAGGAGCAGCTCGCAGCAGTAGGGGTCGCCCCCGACGATGGCCGTGTGGTACAGCGGCGTGAGGCCGTAGCTGTCCTTGTAGTCCGGGGAGGCGCCGAGCTCTAAGAGGGTCTAGAAAAACACGCCGAGTGTGCGGTCAAGGCTCGCACAGCCCCTTGGGCAGGGAGAGAAGCCATCCAGAAAGAGGCTCACGGGCCACGCCCAAGGCCACGCCCAAGGCCACGCCCCCAGGCCACGCCCCCCCAGGCCTTGGCCGACCCAGCGCCAATGGTGTCCCAGCTCTAACAACGAGGTTTCCGGCCCTGCAAGCACATGGCGCCAGGCACGCAGGATGAGCTCCTACGTCCGGGAGTTGAGGAGACCCCGCCCGCCGACGTGAACCCAGGTCACTCAGGCACCTGCCTGTGCCCTCTGACCCCTGTGCACCAGCGGAGAGCCGTGCGACAAAGGCGTCATTTGTAAGCAAAGAAGAAAAGGAGCCAGTGAGCCTGCAAACACAGCGCCCTGTGTCCTGGCGCGCGTCCCAGGGGCCGGAGGGGTTGGGGGACAAGCAGAGTCGCTCTGAACAGATGATTTCTGAAGATGACCCTGGCAAGGCGCAGCCGACGGAAGCAGAGGCACCCGTGACCTTGGCGAGAAGCGCCACCTCGGGGTTGGCCCTCAGCTGGGGGGCTCCCTCCCCTTCCTGGGGCCCTGATGGGGGGTTTGGGGCGTCACCCTTTTATCCACAGACATGGCGCCAGGCCAGGTCCAGGGCACACAGGAGGGTGGGCAGGAAGCGGAGTGTGAAATCCACACCCCGGCCTCGGCTTCCCGAGACCCGTGGGCTGTGGGGGCAGCAAGGCGGGCTCCATGCCCACGGGCTGGGCCTGCAGCCTCCCCCCACGGAGGGTCAGCACTGGCCTGGCTGGTTGGCTGTCGCTGGCCCGTGAATGACATGGGGAAGACTGACCCCGTGAACAGCAGATGCTAAAAGCAAGAGCTCCCCGCAGACGGGGTGGGGGGTCCAGACCGCACTCCTGAGCTCCAGGCGGAATAATCCGGGGTCACCGGGGGTGACCGTGGTGAGGCCCGGAGGCCGGGACGGAGGGGCGTGACCGTGCAGACGGGCTGAGACGGTACCTTCAGGGCCACCTGGTTCCTGGCTCGGGCGGCTCTGTGCAGGGCCGTCATCCCGTCTTTGGCGCGGAAGTCCAGGTGAGCCCCGCCGTTCCTCAGGGCCTTGATCACCTCCACGGGGTCGTCCAGCTGGGCCGCCAAGGTCAGGGGCGTCTCTGAGGGACGCAAACACACGCACCCTTGGGGACCAGCGCTCGGGGGACAGCGGCCAGGTCGCAGGACTGGCTCTAAAAGGGACCCTGGGGTGCCACCGCCCCCGCCCGCCCGTGACCCCAACAGTACACACAGTTAGTGAGCGTGGCTCAGGCCGCCCCCGTGGTGCTGGCAGCCAATCCTGGGGTCACGTGCAGATCAAAACAGGGATGGAGGCTGGGTTTCCACATTGTCACCCTGTGGCCTGGGGCTAGAGCAGCCCTGCTGGGACATCCCAGGCCCCCCACTCAGCAGGAGCCAGAGGTCTGATGGGCAGACGCTGGTCCCCTTGTCTCGGCTTCCGGATGTCCCCGGGGCATCTTGGAAGATGAGGGCCTGGGGTGGCCAGGACCCAGAGAGACACAGAATTGTGAGACATGGAGTCATGTGCTGGGAGCTCTCGGTCTGGCCGGGCCGAGGCTCGAACAGCCCCGGTGACAGGGCGGGATGAAGCACCCACACACGAGGTGGGACAGAAGCCGCCTTTGAGGGGATGGAGTAAGGAAGGCCCGACCCCTGTGCAGATGACCCTGGACCAGCGCGTCACTGGCTGCCACGGAGGATGCCGACATTCGTTACAATGTATCTGCCCTTCCCCCCCACCGTCACTGCCAAGCCAGGCGCGCTCCTGTGACGTGGTCAGCCGGAGAGGAGTTGTGTCGCAGAGAAGTGCCTGGCTAACGGAACAGCACACGAGGCCCCGGGGCCGGAAACGCGGACAGTCAGAGAGGAGTCACTCCGTCGTCGAGCAGGTTCTCAGAGCAGGCTGGGGCCCCCGACAGCGGCCAGACCCCCCTCCGACCCCCCGCCGCGGCCACATTCCCAGGAGAGATGCCTTCCCCGTGAGTTCAGACCGGGACTCCCCTCTGTACTTAATCCCTGCATTTCCCGGTTTACCCGTCACGGGCGTTGTTCTGAGTGCTCTTAATCCCGCCGTAGAAACCTCTCTGCCTCTTGGGTGTTCGTGGGGAGAAGCGGGGACTCAGCCCGCTCCCTCAGCCCGGCCCGGCCCACACATGCAACATGCAGTTTATGCCTCGTCTCTGATGGGGACCATACACGTCCCACGTCCCCAGTGACAGTGCTGCTCACCACTGCCGCTGAGCACAGGTCTGTCGGGTTCCTAAGGGAGCAGCCACCTCGGGCAGGGGTTTTAGAGAAAAGTGGGAGTCTTCTGGGACGCGTAGGGACTGTGGGGACAGGGGGTGGGGACGTTTCCTGCACAGAAATCGTCGACAAGGCAATAGAGGTGTGACATGACGAGGGTGTCTGGGAATCACAGCCTGTCAGGGCTCTCCGCGACAGCCTCACCTCGGCCACCAACTCAGCCTGTCCCTCCCGCACAGGGCTCTCAGAATTGTGCCTCCAGCCCCAGGGGACGCTGGTGATGTGACAATTTTGACTGTCACAACAGAGGGGCGATGCTACTGGCATCTGTGGGTGGGGACCAGGAATAGGCTACGATGCAGGGGACAGCGCCCACCATGTAGAACTGCGCAGCCCTACAAAGGGGTATGAACCAGTCACCGAGAAGGACATCCTGCCGTCGGTGACAACAGGGACGGCCTCGAGGGCACTGTGCTCAGTGAGGTAAGCCAGACGCACCCGGACAAACCCTGCACGGTCTCACTGGTGGACGGAGTCTGAGCACACGGAACTCACACACTCACACGGACAACGGGCAGCGGGATGCCACAGGCGGGGCGGGGGTGGGGGACGGGCGAAGGGGTCCGAAAGCGCAGACGTGGGCTCTGGGACAGAGGTGTCCGGGGGCGCAAGCGTGGTGGCTCCAGCTAACGCTGCCCTGTGTTTGTGAAAGTGACTAGGAGAGCAGATCCTAAATAAAGGTCTCGTCCCGAGAAAATGAACCGTGACCCTGAGAGGGGAGGGGTGATAAGTAGAATCACGGGGTGGGTCACTCCGCAGCACACACGGACGGCGACTCATTATGCTGTGTGCCTGACACTCACACCCCGTCACCCGTCAGCCCTGCCTCGGTGACGCCGGGGGAGAGAGAAAACACAAGATTGGAGAAAAGGTTGTGCTCGTTTGGAATTGTTAGAAAGATGGAAGGAAGGGAGGGAGGGAGAAAGGAGGGAGGAAGGGAGGAAGGGAGAAGGGAGGGAGGGAGGGAGGGAGAAGGGAGGGAGGGAGGGAGGGATGTCCAGCCCCACACATCCATAGTGGCAACACAGCCTCTCGCTACTGCATCCCACAGGAACAGGGGGACTTGGTGTCCAGCAGGGGGCGCAAGACCTTTGCGTGTGGATGCCCGTCTCCCCAGGCTGGCTGGCAACAGCTCCACGCAGGCCACCATTCACTCCTTCATTCATTCCTTCCTTCCTTCATTCATTCACTTAGTCCAGAGGTAAGTCCAGAGCACCTGCCGGGCACGGCAGGCGGCTGGCGACACCTCAGGAGCAAACACGGCCCCCTCCAGAGCTCACGGAGCAGGGAGAAGGCCCTTTAAAAACCCAGGAGCGTGGGTGCCGCGCACACACGGGTAATCGGAACCCAGAACCGCCCGGCCTCGCCGAGCCCAGTCCAGGGAAGGTCCCCGAGTCCGCGCTCACCTCCAGTCTCCAGGTCATGGAAATTCGGGTCCAGGCCTCGGTCCAGCATCTTCACGATTTTCTCCACCGAGCGATGCTGAATGTAGTCCATGCATTTCTTCAGGTTGGTCTAAAGAGGAAAATAAAAAGCAAGGCTGTCCCTACGAGAGATGCCTTTCGAGGCCATGGGGAGGTTCCTTACGGAGGCCCCCGAACCTCCTCCACGGAGGGGAGCCGCCCCCCCCGGAAGGAAGCACCGGGACCCCAGGGCTGGCCAAGCAGCGGCTCTCTGCCCCGGGTCCCCCCCCAGGTGAGGCACGGAGCCCGGCACGTGGCAAGCGCAGCCGGCCTGTCCTGGGAGAAGCCTCGCCGTCCCCTGTCCTCGCTGAGAGCCCCGGGACGCTCCTCTGCTCTCTCAGGGGTGAGTCCCGTGGGCACTGTGAAAGGCGACAGTGTCCAGGGGCCGCCCAGACCCTCCGACTCCGCCCCCGACAAATGAGGACCTGCATCCACAGTCTTGTGTCTCGCCCGGCAGCGTCCTCCGAGGATGACACGCAGAGCAGCTGCTCCCTCAGGCTAATCCACCCTCGGGTGGACCCCGTGACCACGTGGCCGGAACAGGGGGCCTGGTCACCAGGCTATTCAGGGTGACAGGAGGCATTCCCATCTCCCAGACTTGAAATGACCATGGGTCCCCGAGGGGCAGGGACACGTCCCCAGCTGTCCCGGTGCATGTCCTCCCCCGGCAGCTCGTGCGGGCGCTGCGGTAATCGTGCGAGGGACGGCCGCTGACACCTGCTTCAGCGCCGGCGCCTGGTTCGGCAGTGGAGGCCACCCCTCCTCCCAGAAGTAGGGGGGCGTCCAGAGGGGACGAGCGTAAACTGGGCTCCACTCGACTGGGTGACATCACTGCACTTACACGTTGTCACCCGACAGACCCTCGTGACAGAGGAGAGGACGGCGGTGTTTAAGGGGGGGCTCTGGCGGACACCCCGTGGGGCCATCTGTGTGGTTTTGTCGGGCGGGAGGAAGAAGCCTCTGCCCGGATCTCAGACGGACAGACGGACAGACAGAGTGCCAGCCGTGTGGGAGCCGCCGTGTACCTTGCTGTGGAGCTTGGCCAGCTGCTTCTCATCCAGATTGGCCTGTTTGTACACCCGCTTCTTGTATCGGAACTGGCACGGGAACAGGCAGAAAGGACACGTGAGAAGTCCGCCCGGCCCCTCAGAGGACAAGCAGCCCTCCCCGGGGCCGGTCCCCGGGGCTGGTTCCCCGGGCCGGGCTCCTCCGCAGACCCGCCAGGGTTACGGAAACTGTGACCTGTGTCGGCACACGGGGCCGGGACACGCGAGGGGGGACTTCCGCGGAGACTCTGCGGCCACTGGGCCAGAAAGCCCTGGAAAGAGACCAAAGCACCAGAAGGACGGAGGGTTCCATGTCCTCCGCTGAGGAGCCGGCCCGCCGCCCTGCTGGCCGTCCGCGGCATCACCAGGGGCCACCGAGCCTCGATGACAGCCTGCCTGCCCTTGGGGTGGCCTTGGCGCCACCGCACACACCCAGGCTTCTTCTACGTCGTCAACCGTAATTAACGCGGCATGAGAAGCCCTGGCCTGGCGAAGCCACCTCCTGCCGCGCCTGCCGCGTCTGCCTGGACCGGGGGCCACGATTCACACCCTCGACCAGCAGCCGCTCCTGTGAACTGGGAATCCTAGGAACTGGGGGTCCCATTCTCTCAGATCCAGGGACTGTGCCCCAGAAGAAGGCGTGGCCTCACGCTGCCTCCTGATTCCCCAGCACCTTTCCCTACGGCCTCTCCCAGGCGCCCTGACTCCTTCCGGAGCGAGAGGTGCCGGGGACGCTGCAGAAGGCTCCGGAAGGACGCTGCCAGTGCGGGAGTCCCTGAGGTTCCGAGCTGACCGAGCTGAGACCTGTGTTCCGATTCCAGCCCCGCCACGGTCCTGCCGGCCGAATGCCTTTGGCTGGACACTTTCCCCGGCTCAGACGCAGTCTCCTTATCTGCCACGCGGAGATAATCTGTCACGGTCAGGCCCAAGAACTGGACACGGGTTTCCAGGAACAGGACTGGCACTGGGCAAATGCTGTTTTACACCCCCACCCCCCAGTCCCCGGACCTCGTCACAGTCCGAGGAGCTTAAACAAGAAGAGGGGGAGTGACAACCCCCACCCGAGGCCAAGGTGCCGGCAGCCCGTGAGCTAATCCTGAAACTGAAAGTCTAATCCCATCTGAAGTTTCCAAAGCGACAACCTCATTCTCCTCTGCTCCAAACAGCACAGCAATTCAACCGCAGGAAAAATTCCTTTGTCGCACAGACCGAAACTCGATTTGCACGTGCCAAAGTAAACCAGCGGCGAAACCGGAAAGTGGTGTGGACGGCCAGCTGCACGCGGTTCCTGGAGGCAGGCGCCCACCTGCCTGACCCGGCCTGGTGGGGGGACAGGACCTCTGCAGGACCCCTCTGCCCACCTCCTGATTCCAGACTCAGCCGGGACGGGGGCGCTGGGCCCCACGTCCTGCGGCTGCACGCCTCTGGTCCCTGCGAGTGACGTCAGGAGATGGCACAGAGTTCGCTGCCATGTGCCTACCCCTGGGCGGTGGGAAGGAATTCCAGCTGGTGGGCTCTTTTCCCAGCGGCAAAGGGTGTGCCAGGGCCAATGGCTCTCGCCGGGAGGTTGACCTTGGCTTTGCTTTTGTGCCCATGACATCTCTGACTACAGAGTCACCTCCTGTTTCAGAGGCCACAGACCCCACGGAGATGGCTCCCGTGCCCACCGCAGTCCCCACTTAGGTGGAAATGGACATGGTCACTAACACCAGTGACATGTTCTGCAAGAGGAGAAGTGACCACTGCTAGCTACTGCTGTGACTGTCGTATCACATCGCGTGGAAACGCTACACGTCACCTTGGGGTGCAGCACGCCCCAAGAAAGGTGGGGGCTGGGGTCACACCTTATGGGGACACGGATAGGGCTGCCAACTTGAGTGTCAGTCCCAGGCCGGCCGCCACGGAGGCCCGAGGGCAGCTCAGAGAGCCCGTTGGCCATTCCAGGGGCAAGAACCAGGATGGAGGTCAAGCTTCTGCTAACCACGGGGAGGCCAGCGGCCACCCTGGGCCCGCGGGCAGGAGGATGGACTCGGGAGGCAGCGGCGAGCCCCACTTGCATCCGCCCGGACTTACAGGTCCTGGTGACATGCACTTGAGTGGGACCCTGATGTGCTCACAGCAAGACTCCTGTCCCACCAACCTGTCCCAGCTGGAGTCAGCTAACAAGTGCCTAAGCAACGCACAACCACGGGTAACCCGCAGCCCCAGGGGTGCGACCCCAGACCCCGAACGAAGGTTTCCGCGGGGGCCCCGGGCGCTGTACCTCCAGCGAGGGCACGCCCTGGCCCGCGGGCTGCGGGTACTCCCGCAGCAGCCGCTCCTCGTCCAGGAACTTGCCGTCCCGCCCGTTGCTGGCCGGCTGGAACAGCCCGTAGTTCAGCACGTCCTTCAGGCTCTGGTTCAGCGAGCACAGGATCCGCTGCTTCGCCACCCACACCGTGGCGTCGGGGTTGAAGCGGATGCACTTCTGTGGGAGGGACACAGACACCGGGTTAGCGGCCCGGGCGGGGCACGCGGCCAGAGACGGCCGAGGCCTTCCCGTCCTGGACCCCGCGGCCTTTCGGGGCGGAGAACGAGACCCTCTCGCCGTGTGGATGGAGGCGCCTGGCAGAGGTAAAAGGGCACACGCGGAGAGGGGGACGCAGGTTTGTGTGGCCATGACCTCGCCATCCACTCACGTCTCCCGGCATCAGTGACCACCCTGCCGCCCGCCCTGGGCGCCCCTCCCACCTGCACAGAGCGTCTCCCACCCCGGCACCTGTCAGAGCTCCGACTGCTGACCCCTGCCTGCCCGGCAGAGCGTCTCGGTCAGCAGGTCCAGCTGGCGCCCAGAGCCACACGCCTCACAGGTCTCACGGCGGTGATGCTGCTGCCGCTGGCCCGGGAACCCACCGGGAGAACCGGGACTCGAGCACATGAGAGTGTGACAACTTTCACATCGATTTCAGGTGCAGGTGGAGGTGCCGACGGGTCACCTCACGGGTGGGAAAGTCCACAGCACACTGCTGGCCGCACACCGGCGCCCCCAAACCACGGAGGAAGGGGCTGCAGAAATCACAGGCCTCACCCCGAGAGCTGGCTTCTGACAAAGCTAAACGGTGTGGACGGTGCCTGCAACCCGGTCGGGGACACTCCCAAACCAGAGCAGCGCCACCGAGCTGGGATGACGCAGCGGGGCCCCGTGCCCTGGTCCCTTCTGCGAGACGCCCCCGAAGGCCAGGACCGCGCACGCCAGGCCCGATCCGCCGCTGGCTGTGACGCTCTCCCGAAACCAGCAGCGGCTCAGGACTCGCTCTGTCCCCGCGAGATCCCTCAGAACCACACGGGTTGGGCTGACTACGCGGCTGGAACCCATCATCCAGGGGGTGTCTGCTGCCCCGGGGTGGGGGGCGGGGCAAAGGGCCCCCTACTGTCCTCCCAGCTCAGGCGGGTTCTGCTCTGCGGGTAAGACTTTCCGATGCCCTCTAATGAGCTGGGTTCAGCGGGTGGCCAGGGGCCCCCCAACCGGGAAACCTGACCCCTTTCCCTCGAATGCTCCCACTGTCCCTCTCCGATGTCAGAGGCTGAGTCCAGGGTCACACGCGGGTGACTTCCGTCCCTGGCTGTGTCAGAACACCGGACATGCCACACAAGAGCCCTGTCCGCTGTGACCACACGGGGTCACCAGTGACATGCTTGTTCCTGTCGGCCTCTGGTCCCAACCACACCGATACCTGGTCAGGTCCCCCTAGAAACCAGGCCCGCGCGAGGCCCGAGGCTGCCTGCCTGTGGCCGGCAGGCAGGACCCTGTGAGCAGGTGGGCGCGGAGCAGGGCACACATGTGGCACTGTGGGGTCACAGAGACTGGTGCTGCTGCCCCATAGTGGCCGGGCTGGGGACAGAGTCCGGGTGGCTCACAGGCACCCTGCACAACAGAGACCTGTCCTGCTCCAAAACCACGAGAGGGCTGCCTTGAGAAACTTCTGGAAGGCGCAGGAGCTCACAGGTCAGGGGGCTCGGGTGTGCCTCCCAACCACGTCCCCAGCCTCGTGGTTCTAGGCAGGCCGACCCACCCGCAGGCCCCGTCTCCACGAGGGACTTCGGGGCCTCCCCTCAGCCTGCAGCGCGGGTTCGAGGACCCACGGGGCAGAGGGAAGCCACGCTGGGTGGGCAGCACCGTGTCCCCAGGGGTGGTGAGCGCCACCTCCTTGAACCTGGGCATGTGACTTCCGTGGAAACAGAGCTTTGTGGGCGTGATTAGTTAAGGCGAGGTCACTACAGGGGACCCGACCTCAATGTCACTGTGTCCTTGCGAGAGGGAAGATGGGACAGGCCACAGCGGACACGGTGAAGGCGGAAGTGGGTGGGGCTCCACCAGCCCTGGGCCCCGAATGGCCGGCCCAGCTCCGGACGCTGGGAGGGGACCTGGAGCAGGCCCTCCCTCGCTGCCCCCTGAGGGACCGGCCACACCGAGGGCAGCCCGGACCACAGCCGGGCGGTCCCGGGGGCCACTGTGCAAATGAAGGGACGCTCTCTGCCGTGGACAGAGACCGCTCAGGCTGGGACCCGGCGGCGAACCCCAAAACTCTGTCAACAATGACACACGAAGCTTGAAACAAGGGGTCTGTGTGGAACGGGACACGCCGTGACCTTGACCGGGGGCAGCCTGCACTGACACAGGCCCTGTGCTCACTTCTCCCGTCAGAACAACAGTTTTCCGACAGTCAGAGCCAAACCGCAGCCACCCAGCGCCGCGGTGACGCGAGGGAGGCCGTGGGTCTGGTGGTTTGTAATCGCTAACTAATGCTCCCCTGCGGTCGCCAAGGCGACGGTGAAATGAGAGGCGGGGCCCTTGGGGGAGGGTTCATTCCCCTCCATGGGTCCCTCGGTGCCGGCAGGCCCTCAGCAAGCGGAGGACTGGCTGCTGCCGGAGCCGCCTGCCTGGAGCAGGAGGCGGAGGAGAATCCGGCAGGCATGTGGGGGGGTTGGGGGGGCATTAGTCCTGAGCGAAGACAGAAGGCGTCGCTGTGCCCGCTGAGACGCAGCACTCCAGGCAACAGCGGTGCCCCCGGCCTCACCGGGGGGCACAGACCAGTCTCAGGGCTGCACCCTGAATCACAGAGCCCGGATCACGGGGTCCCGGGATCCCCAGGGCCGAGCCAACGAGCTTTGGCCCATCCCACCAGCACGGGTGAGGCCAGGAATCAGGAAGGCAGACGGGGCAGGGGGGCGAAAAGTGGATCTGAGGTGGGAGGCGAGACCACCACTGCTTCAGAGAGTAGAACAGAGCCCCGCCCACCCAGCAGGGGGTGGTCCACCAGGCGGAACTGCAGGGAAGGAGAGCAGGAGCCAGTGCGAACAGTCAGGGAAACCCACCGCTGAGCCCCGGCGCAGGACAAGAGCCTCGCTCCTGGGCTCCAGGCAGAAAATCCAATATTGCTGACGCGGGGCCCCGGCGGCGCCGAGTTCTGGATGACCCCCGTCAGCCTGGGATGGCGGGACAGGAGGGGCCGTCTGCTCGCGCCGGCGTGGCCTCTGGGCCACAGCTGGCTGGCCACACCCGGGGAGCTCCGAGGCTTTCTGCAGAGTGTGCGAGGTTCTAGCCCTTTGCCCAAACATCGTCTTCTCACAGAGGTTTCCGTGCGTATTAGCTCTCGGCGTGAGCAGAAGGACTCAAGGACTCACGTTCATCCTGTGGGCTGCAGGGACCCCGGTGAGCGGGGTCCACCTCCCTCACACATGACACGTCACCCCGGGTAACATCTAAGGGGGGGCGCACAGAATTCTCACAGCACACAACCCTGATGCCGGTCATTTTTTTAATTATTCACGTGAAAATAAAGCCTCTCGCCCGTTTAACAAGCTGGCAGACGGGAGGAAGGATGACCCACGTGGTCAAGCCCGGACTGTCGACAGTGCCTCCCCCCGCCCCCAGCTTTATGAAATCTGTGACTCTGATGTCCTGATTAACGTTGTCAAGTGTAACCCCCATTCCAGGGCAGGGCGGCTGATCGTGGTCACCGAATCACCAAGGGAGACAGAGGCAGAGGGGAGCTGGGCGCTGGGGGAAGGGTGGCTCTCTCTGGCTCTGGCATCCAGTCAGTAAAGCCACAGAGAAACCGGATCCCTGCCTTCTCCCCCGCCGCCCAAAGTGGTGATCCAGGTGAATACCATGAAGAACGGAGCAGAGTCACTCCAAGCAGAGATTATGAATCCAAACCATACGTTTCTGTAATGCAAAAGGATGATGGGTGGATAGAAGGATTGGAGGGTGGATGGACAGATGAACGGATGGACATACGGGTGGATGGATGGATGGATGGTGGATGGTGGATGGATGGATGGATGGATGGATGGATGGTGGATGGTGGAAGGATGATGGATGGATGGGTGGGTGGATGGATGGATGGATGGTGGATGATGGATGATGGATGAATGATGGATGGATGATGGATGGATGGATGGATGGATGGATGATGGATGGATGGATGGATGGATGATGGATGATGGATGGATTGTGGATGGATGGATGGATGATGGATGGATGGATGGATGGATGGATGGGTGGATGGATGGATGATGGATGATGGATGGATGGATGGTGGATGGATGGATGGATGGATGGATGGATGGTGGATGGATGATGGATGGATGGATGGATGGGTGGATGGATGGATGATGGATGGTGGATGGTGGATGGATGGATGGATGGTGGATGGTGGAAGGATGATGGATGGATGATGGATGGATGGTGGATGGATGGATGGATGGTGGATGGTGGAAGGATGATGGATGGATGATGGATGTATGGTGGATGGGTGGATGGATGATGGATGATAGATGGATGATGGATGATGGATGGATGGATGGATTGGAGGACGGACAGATAGATGGGTGGATGGATGGCCTGGGGGCTGAGCGAGGGCTGTGGACTGGCTGCCGAGGCCGTGGGCTTCCTGCTGGGTGGTGAAAATGCCCTAAGACTGACTGGGTGACGGTTCTCTCATCTGTGAATGGACCAAAGCCCACTGGCTGGTAAACTTTCAGAGGGAAAACGTGCGGTGTGTGAACGATATTCCACTCACCCAGAGCTGGGATGCCACAGGGCACACGGCAGAGGGAGAGGGTCCCCTGACCCATGGCTTCCCCTCTGGAAAGAGGCCACCGAGAGGACCAAGGACCACCCCAGGAGCACGACGAAGAGGCCGCGCTGAGGCCACTCATCCCTGACTCCGCTCCCGCCTGGGGGAACACGAAGCTCTAAGCTCCAGCTGCCGAGAGCAGCGTGCCGGACGCGTGCCCAGCAAGGCGCCCAGGCGGAGCGCCTCCTGCCCGGGCCTTCCGGAACCCTCTCCCCCGGTGGAGGGCCCCGCACCGTCTGTGCAGGAGGAGAGGCCGGCGGTGGGGCTGGGCTCCAGCAGGGCCCGATGGGCCAAGCCCTCCAACTGCAAAGGCCCAGGAAACCTGGGGTTCCAACGCGAACTTGAACTCGGAGGCGTGTCTGCGGCACGAGCGAGACGGGGTCAACGACCTGAAGGAGGCCAGCAAACCGCCTGCCCCGGGAGCTCTACCTGGATAGGCGGAGGCCAAGGTCACTTGCAAACAAAGCGCATCTGACAGTCCACGCGGAAGCCAGTGATGGATTAGGCAGCATCTCGGTCAGCTGACACCAGGGGGCGGGCGGGGCCACGGGGACTGCAGGGCCGGCAGGGACAGGACGTCTGCTGCTTTGCGGGGAGTTTGAGTGTGCGGGGAGGGTGTGTGAGTGGCAATGAGTCGTCCTTGAGGGGTCAGGCCAGCAGCTGAAACGCTTTTCCTAAATGTGATATCAAACTTGAGGTGCATTTACTTAATAAATGCAAGCACGCATTAAATCAAGAACAGGGAAACTCACTTTCCCGACGCACCTGCCAGGAGGCGGGCCGGGTCCCTGGACCTCTGCTAACTGGTCAGGACGCGCAGTGGGGACGTGCACGTGGCTGACAGCTTCAGCGGAGCCGCTTGGAGCCCCCCACGGGGGGACGTGGGTGCGCACAGGCCAGCGCTGGACACATCCAGGGAAGACCCCTGGAAGCACGTCTCTCCCCCCACATTCTCTTCCTGGCTCTACTTGGGACACAACGCTGGTGTGGATCGGAGACCGGGCCGCTGTGTCCCAGGCCAGCCTTGTCCCCACTTCCTCGTTCACAGTCCCCAGAAAGACAAACCACAGAAGAACCAGTTTCCATTAACGTTGGCACAAGCCACTCGCTCAAAAGGCCAAGAGTTCGGACCGGTGCCAGCACTCACTGCCCAGGGAGCCCTTTGTGCTTCGGCGATGACCCAGGGGGCAGAAGGAAGGTGGTCGCCACGTCCCCAGGGCCGCCCCGCCCGCCCCTCCTGCACCAGGGCGAACCCTGCAGTACTGCTCTCGCTACAAGGTTTCAAACTTCGCCCCACTGGACGTGGAGAGTGGGAAAGAGAAGTCACTCAGGAAGGGTGACTCGAGGGGCCACATCTGGGGCGAAAGAGAGGTTCTCCAGATGCTGTCCCCCTGCGGGCGAAGGAACACGGGGGTGAGCACCCCTCTGCACAGGACTCCAGGGCCCGGCCACGGGACCCCGCCCGGAAGGGCCTTTCAGGAGACTCGGGGCTCACTGTCCGCAGAGGCCCCCTGCTTGCTGGGGGCAGGGGGCTGCTCCACTGGCTGTGGCGGGGGTCCCACCTGAGAATGGGACACGCCCCCTGCACCAGGCCCCAGCGCACGGCATTCAAGAACATCTCCGAAGAGAAAGGGGAGCCCGGCCTTCTAGAGGACTGGGCACTCCCGCCCCTGGGCCCTCGAGTCTGAAAAGTGGATAGACCGCCAGGGCCGACTTGGCGCGGGACACGAGGAAAATG
Source organism: Trachops cirrhosus (assembly GCA_028533065.1). Taxonomy (NCBI): domain Eukaryota; kingdom Metazoa; phylum Chordata; class Mammalia; order Chiroptera; family Phyllostomidae; genus Trachops; species Trachops cirrhosus. The sequence continues at coordinate 1,731,092 of CM052543.1, read as the reverse complement.
CACTCGCACGGTCAGAACCACAGAAAGACGCCCAGCTGCCGACAAACGGCTGGGACCCGCGGGGAGAAACCGCGCGGAAGGGACGGAGACACTGCGGGAGAAGCAGCGGAGAAGAGGCGGCCGGAAGGCACACAGCGCCCAGACGCCTGCCTGGTCCGCTCAGGATGGCGACGCACCCCCATTAAAAGGAGAAAGATCTCCGAGGGTGATGGACGGGAAACAGGAAGGCACAAGGCCTCCTCAACAAACAGTTCAAAAGAATCCTTTTCCAAAAGAACGAGCACGGGGCTGCGGCAACAGATGGGAAGCAGAAATGACGCCGCGACCACGAGGCAGCGGTCACCAGGAACAGCGCCGCGGGCCGCCTGAGAACGCGGGCCGGGGAAGCTCCGGAGAACGGCGGGGACCACGGCGGCGGGCGCCGCCGGGAGATGGCAGCCACCGGGGAAGGGCCAGCAGGCGAGGGGAGGGGAGCCGCGGAGGGACTGCTGTCCCTGAGTCCTGAGCCCAGCCCGAAGCACAGACCGGGAGCTGAGTATCGGAAGGGACCCCTTGAAACAAGGGACCCGCAGAGCCTACGGTCAGGAAATCGGAACGGCCAGCACCAAACACCTCCTGCTGCAGAAACTGAAGCCGGCCCTGGTTGGTGTGGCCCAGTGGACTGAGTGTCGGCCTATGAACCAAAGGGTCGCCGGTTCGATTCCCAGTCAGGGCACATGCCTGGGTTGCAGGCCGGGTCCCCAGTGGGGGGCGCACGAGAGGCAACCGCACGTTGATGTTTCTCTCCCTCTCTTTCTCCCTCCCTTCCCCTCTGTCTAAAAATAAGTTAATAAAATCTATTTTAAAAAAAACTGAGGCCAATTCTTCAGGAATCCAGTAAAAAAATAATCATAAATCAAGTCACCAATAAAATGCACCCAAAGGGGTAAGAAGACTGGGCACAGCACCCTGTGGACTGAGGGGGGCGGCGTGGGAACGGCCACTCGAACACGCCCGGCACACGGAAAGGACTTGCAAGCCCGGAGGACGAGCGTGCACGGTGAGGCACACAGCTCTCCTCCTTCGTTCGGGACTGGCCTACTTGCTGAAATGCACGTGTGACCCCAAATCAACCCGCGTGACACCTTTGACCTCACTGAGACGCAGAGCAGCACCAGGTGTGCATCGCCGACACGCACGCTCCCGCTGAGCCTGCCTCTGCGTCCCGCCCTGGCCGGTGAGGCTCAGTGGGTGGGAGTGTCGTCTCGTGCACCGAAAGGTCGCAAGTTCGATTCCCGGTTGGGGCACATACAGGAGGCCGCCAATCAATCTCTCTCTCTCTCTCCTTTTTGCTGTCTCTCTCCCCGTTCCACCTCTCTAAAGCAATAAAAAAGTGTATCCTTGGGTGAGGATTAAAAAGATATAGCAGCTGGAGATGCATGCCTCTGCAAAAAAACCAAAACACAAAAACAGGACTGCGCCCTTGCTGCCGTCTGCCTCAGGCCCCTCTCTCCCTGCCCGTGCTTCTCGTTGGTGACTTCGGCATTTGGGGGCCCCGGGTAGGTAGCAGGTGCAGCCCCGAGGGGAGTCAGGGTGGAGGGGGCAGCGACTGGTCCCCAGGGTTTCCCTCCGTCCCTCACCCGCTGGGCACACAGGGGACCCTGAGGAGCACCCCAGGGCGCCAGGGGAGGGCCCGGCTCCTGCCTGGAATTCCATGGGTCCCCAGGTCCACGTGTAGCACAGCCTCCCCCTCTTCTTCCCGGCCCGTCCCCAGGGCCGAGAGGAAGGATGGAACACGTGTGTGTGAAGGGTTGGAGGTCAGAGGTCGGAGGTCGGTCTGTCACAGGCGATAGCTCAACACACGGCAGATGGCTCGGGGAGAGCGCCGAGCGCCCCATCGCAGGGTTGGGGGGAGAACCAAACACAAACTAAGCCTCCGCCTTTGGGTTTCGGGATTGTTTCCCTTAACGTACAGATGTATTGGGAAGCCATCTGCCCAGGGGCAAATCGGCCTGCCCTTCGCTGTCTGCTTCTCCCTGTACAATCACACAGTGTGTCTCGCTGTGGGCGTGTGGGCAGACGGCACGTGTGGTGTGAGTCTGGATTTCTACCTGCATGTCATCACCTCAGTCACTCAGACCCCACCCGACACCCAGCACCCCGTCACTAACACTGCACCCAACACCCATCACCCATCACCCCATCACTCACACCCCACCCAACACCCATCACCTCATCACTCACACCCCACCCGACACCCAGCACCCACATCACTCACACCCCACCCAACACCCAGCACCCACATCACTCACTCCCTACCCAACACCCAACACCCACATCACTCACACCCCACCCAACACCCATCACCCCGTCACTAACACTGCACCCAACACCCATCACCCCATCACTCACACCCCACCCAACTCCCGGCACCCCGTCACTCACACCTCACCCAATACCCCCATCACCCACATCACTCACACCCCACCCATCACCCATCACCCACATCACTCACACCCCACCCAACACCCAGCACCCCGTCACTCACACCCCACCCAGCACCCCGTCACTCACACCCCACCCAGCACCCAGCACCCCGTCACTCACACCTCACCCACTACCCCGTCACCCATCATGCAGATCACCCCCTTCACAGCCCGACCTAGACCACATGCGAATCACCACTGGGGCGGCCCACCCCACGCCTGGAACAGAACCTGCTCATCACCTGCTCAAGCGCTGAGCAGGTGGAAGTCAAAAGGACCGCAGGGCAGTACCACAGAGGTCCCCCGAGAACCGCCTGGCACCCCGAAGCAGCAGCGCCCCACAGGAGCGTTTGAGGGGCGCCCCAGGACCGACCGGGAGGAGGGCGGGCCCACCGTCTGCTGCAGGTCCTGGATGAGGATGCGGATGACCAGCGTGTTGCCCTGGCTCTCCTCCGTCCTGGCGCTGCCCGGCTTCTCCGCCGTGGCCCGGATGGTGTCGTAGATGGTCTCCTCCTTGGAGCTGTCCGACTCGGACCCCACGGAGTCGTCGGAGAAGCTCTGGGCCATCTCATCCTCGCTGGACGTGGGGCTGCGCGGCATGGCTGCCCTGCGCCTGTGGGAAGGGGGGCGTGAACGTGAGAGAGCGAGCTGGGGCGGGAGGGGGGAGGGGTGTGCGCTCAGAGCCTCGGCCTGCGTTTGCTGCTGTGACCTCTGGCCGGGCTACCTGCCCGTGCAACATACAGATCCTAAAGGCAGTGAGAACGGGCACCCCTCCGCCAGCCCGAGCCCGAGCCCCAGCCCGAGCCCAAGCCAGGCTCACCGAGCACTGGGCGGGGCCCGGAGGCTCTGCCCGGCGCTGGGAAACTGGGCCCCCCGAAGGAGCCGCAGTAATGTGGCCATGACCACGGTTCACAGGGACTAACGAGAGGGCCGCTGAGGCAGCTTGAACCTCTCCAAGATAAGGACGAAAGCTCCCTTTTGTCCGTCTGCGGAGGGAGCCGCAGGCAGGGAAGGGGGCAGCGTCAGGTCCCGGTGGAGCCAAGTTCGAGCTGCAGTGAGTTCCCGCCCGGCCTCGCACGCGGAGCGGCGGCAGGAAAACGTGAGAAGGCCAAACCCAGAGGCAGGGCCGGGCTCAGAAGTGACGTGGTCTCCAGGCCCAGCGGTGAGCAGAGCCCCAGGTTGTGAGCCCGCTGAGGCCAGGGCCTCGGGGGCCCCCCCCCCCGACAGTCCGTGGGAGCTGGGGGGCAGCCCCCACCCAGGTCCAGGGCGGTGAATGTTTCCCAGCAACAAGCCAGGTCGGGGTGCTGGCTCTGCTGGGCCCGGCTGGCAGCGAGCACACAGAAGGACACTCTGAGGTCCCCACGCCGGGCAGGGGTCAGGTGAGGGTGACAGCCAGTGAGAACCGGGGGTGCTGGAGAGGGTGGGAGACGGGCCACACCAGCAACGCCTCTCTCCGAGGGCACTGTAAGGGAGGTCAAGGCCACACACGGAGGAAAGACGCACAGGATCCTGCCCTTGGAAACCGGCAGACACCGGCCGCCCGAGCGTCCAGGGCCTGCCTGGGTAAGGCGTGGTCTCTCGTCCCACGACTGCACAGCCGTGGCAGGGAACAGGCCCAGCTCCACGGGGGGGACCCCACACATCACACCCCCGAGCTACAGGAGAGCGCCTCGCAGGAGGAGGCCAGCACCGGGCACCGTGTGCGGGCAGGCAAGCGGGAAGACGCAGCGCGGTCCACCGACGGGGTGGACGTGTGTGATGGAGACAGATGCCGCACTCGGGGACGGCTGTCTCTCGGGAGGGCTGCTAACTAACCACTCGCAACGTTCTATCTCCTTCACAGGGTTCCAGCAGCTGTGACAGAAGGTCGGACTTTGATAAAGCTGCGGCCACATCATCTCCATGCTTTTTCCCTCTGCGCTGGAAACGTTTCAGTGGGAGGCAGCAGGGGAGGGAGAAGCTCCGCCCACCGCTGGTGCGGCGGGTCCGGGAGGCTCGGACCCACCTGGGCTGGACGCAGCTCAGCCGGTACCCAGTTTGGGGAGACCACTGCCCACCATTTGTTTCCAGAGCTTGCTGAAAGCCAGCAGACATCCTGGACAGTGTCCCCTGCCCCACAGGTCCCACCTGGGACCAGGTGTGCGTTCACTGTCCCCCCAACTTTCGTAGGGACTCCCCAGACACACGGGCACAGCCAACACCCAACAACGGGACCACAGAGGAGTCTGTCCAGAGGCGTGCCCTGCTGAGTGCGTGGGGAGGAGCCCCCCTTACTGCTGAGCGGCCCGGGCTGGGCCCGGAGAAGCGGCCGGGACCGTGGCCCACGGACACTGCCCTGCTCGGCCCGCCCGGGTCTGCAGTGTGTGACAGTTCGCAGGTCCCCGCACGAACAGGTTTCTGGACTATCCTGGCAGTAGGGAGGATGCTGGGGACTGCCACATGGCCGCTGGGGGCAAGAGAGCCCCACAGGGACCTCCGGCCCGGCACGCCCTCGGCAGTGTTCCTGGAACCTCCCGGACCCAGCACCCTCGGACCCCCCACCCGGCCGTCACTGGTGTGACCCTGCCGCCCCTTCGCCAGAAGACAGACCCATCCATCGCTGCCCTCCAGCTGCCTCCTTCTCTGTCCCCAAACCGTCCTTCAGACCAGCCATGGGGGCCACCAGCCAGGCAACCATCTCACACAGCGGATCCCCCCAACCACCCAGCACGCTTTTCTTCTTTAAAATAAAAACCCCGGCGTACTTCTGACTTAAAATGTCAGAGCAAATGGAAATCCCGTCTGCGCCGGCCGAAGGCCTCCGTCGCTCCAGCTCCGTTCCCCCAGCCGAGGACGGGCGAAGCCTGGCGAGGGCAGAGGGCGGTGGAGGCTGAGGCCGGGCTCCGAGCCGGCTCCGTGGGACCGCGGACCCAGCCGCCGGCCACACCTTCCGGTACCACGTGGGCCGCCCGCCCGCTCATTCACCAGGCAGGCGGGAAGACGCCCGTGCCCGGCGTGGTGACACAGTTGGAGGCGGCTCTGCGCCACGCACGGGGTGACGCGGTGGCGATTACAACACACAAGTGACCACACGTTACGACGGATGGTGTTGTGATGCAGCACACGCACTTCTGCGTGAGTCGTGGCAACGTGGCGCGACACGAGATATAAATAGGAATTGCACAGGTGTATCAGGCCATTACATCCAGGTGAGTACTTCCCACGACGTCCCCAGGAAGCGGGGACACGGGCTCTCCTCCCAGGCGGCTCAGGCGAGGTCCTGCAGCTTCAACAAACTCAAGTGTCACAAAGTCCGATCGGGGGTCTGAACGGGACCCCAGCGCCGACATTGTCATTAAAAGCTCCCCAGCGACTGTAACTACAACGACAATGTCAGCGGTGGTTCCTTGGAGCCGAGTCCGTGGCTGTAACCTGGAAGAACTCCGGGGGCAGCAGAGGCACAAAGATGGGGCAGCCAGCTGTCCCCCAGGGGTGGCGGGGGGCAGGGGTCGTGAGCTGGGCCTGAACTGGAGATGAGGGGTCACGTCCTGGGGTGGGAGCCACGTCCTGGGGGCGACCGGCCCCGCGTGGGCCCGGCCCCGTGTGACTGGTGAGCACTTCGATGGGGCAAACGTGGGGAGCCGGGTGTGTTCACTGGGCACTGCAGGCCATGCACAGCACAGCTGCGGCTGTGGGCCAGGGTCTGAATAGCGAGGCGAGCACAGCCGTGGAGTCTTCTTTGTAGAAAATCAGTGGGAGGGCGGGGTGCAGTCATGGGGGGGGGTCCTGAGAACGTGTGTGCTGGGCCGAACTCAAGCTCAACTCCAGAAACAAAACTGACCACCCAGAACAGGGGCCCTGTGTCCCCTGCCCCCTGCTACCCTCAGTCCTCGACCGGCGGGTGACCCCACCGCGGGGACACCTGCCCTTGCTGCTCACACTGGCTTGGGGGTGACAGTCACACGTGGACACAGCTGGCACTTGGCTTGGGTGCAGCAGGCCCTGCCGGACGGGCCTGAGGTGCCGGGACGTCTCCGGGAGCAGAGAAGGCGGCCGCCCGCACGTCGGTTCTCCCCAGCACCGTCCTGGGAGCGCAAGGCCAGAGACCCGAGCGGGAGGGTCCTGACCTTCGCCAGGGGCTCCAGTGCCTGCATCGGCAGACCCCTGGGGAAAGCAAACCCGTGGGGAGACATTTGATGATGAACTCAGGGCAGGACGGCAGGCGTGCACAGGGCGCCAGCGCCCTCTGCATTTCGGATCAACAGATCCCTTCTCCTCTCCCTGTGTCCGAGCGGCTGGCTGCAGGAGGAAGGCACTCAACAGGGATTCGTCTGGAATTCTCCGGAACTGGGCACCCCCATTTCGTGGGGCAGCGCCGTGGGGGGCAGAGGGGCCCCATCGATGGCCCAGCAGGACGGGGCGGGGAGGCTGCGCAGAGAAGGGAGGGAAGGAAAGTGCGAACCCCGAGCTAGCTGCACACCAGCTCCCCGGGAACGGCGAGCGCCAGCTGGGGGCGGGCAGGTTAATGCTGCCCTCGGGCACACAAAGGGGGCGGGCGGGGAGTATCTCAAGCTGTAAAAACACAGGTCGATCAAGTTCAATGACTCTGAGAACGTGTTTTGGTCTCAGCTACCCTGCCAAGGTACCTGTTAAGGGGGGTTGGGGGTGGAATGAGGACGGCCGGCAAATCGATTTTCACAAAGACCTCAGACTGGCTGCGGAAGCGTTCCGAGGGAACCTGAAGTCTCACGGGGGCCGCGAGGCCCTCGGACGTCGGCCGCCTGGCGGAGGGCCAGGCCGACGCTCGGCTCGGGCCGCCTCTGCCGCAGCGCCCGCAGAGGGCCTCCCGGCAGATGCCGAATTAATGGAGGCTGCAGCGGCGCGGCCCTCGAAGGTGGCTCCTGAAAACGCAGAGGCTCCATCAGCTCTGGTTTAAAATATTCACAAAAACTTTTTTTAATGCACGTGGAATCTCAAACAGACATTCTATGTGTTTAGAAGCAAGCTTTTGTGGTTGCCCATTTATCTTGTGCATTCCAATGGATAACACTCAGCCCTGGCTGGGTGGCTCAGGGGGTTGGAGCGTGGTCCCGTGCACCAAACGGGCACAGGTTCGATTCCCAGCCAGGGCACATGCCTGGGCCGTGGGTTCCATCCCCAGTCGGGGGTGTGGACAGCAGGCAACCAGCTGATGTTTCTCTCTCACACGGATGTCTCTCTCCCCACCCCTCTTCAGGAGTTAATATCTTAAAGACAGAAAATCACCGCAAACTATACAAATTTGGCATAACTGCCAATGAAAACCTTGGTAGGATGCTCACGAAAGTTCACGCTCTGACCTTGAGGCTCGCAGACAAGGGGACAGAGCCCCACGGCACCAAGGCAGCGCTGGGAATGCCTGGTGCCAAGGCTGCCTAGACAGATGCAACGGGGAGACGGTGTGACCGTGACACGGAGATAGGCCGAGGACCGAGGAAGCCGCAGACATGCCCGGCACCACCCTGCGTCCCAGGAAAAGGAGCCGATCAACAGGGAATGCGGCGCATGGAAGGCGCAGGAAACGGAGCCCGCGTCCACCCAGTTCTCCGCGTGCCCGCGCCGACGAGCCTGCCACGCTGAGGCGCCGAATTAAAACATGTTCTGAAACCAGGGCTCTGCGGCCCCATGGTTAGCACCCCCTCCCCCCGGACACTGGGGTGCGCTGGCTGGCCGTGTGCAGGGAGCTCGGGTCCCTCTGGTGAGTGCTGGCCCTGGGCAGTGACTGAAGGGGAGGGGCGTGGGGTCCCCACCCCCCGCAGCTGGACAACCGTGGGTGCCAGAGGAGCTGACGTCTGCCCAGAGGAGGCACCCAACAGCACGCCCACTCTCAGAGTCTGGACACGGAGGCGCAGGGCACTGGGTGGGTCCTCTTGGCCTCAAGCACCACAGGCTTTGGATGCCGGCGGCATCCGGCCGGGCGGCGGGGTTGGCAGTAAACACACTCAGTGCCCTGGCCCGCTGTGGAGGAGGAAGAGAGGGAGGAGGAGGAGGAGACCTGGCCTCCTGCTCCCGGTGCACACCAGTGCCCCACCAGCCACGGAAGCGCCACGGGCCGGGTGCCCGCGCTGAGGGCCAGCGGGAAGGTCACCTGCCTCGGCGCGGCGGCTCTGGCTCAGACAGCAGCTGCCTCCGGGGCTGATGCAGCTTCTCCACCGGGCTCACCAGCAGCGGAGTCTGGGAACCGGGTGCATCAAACACAATTAATTACAGCCCTGGGAGACTGCGGGGAGACGCCGTGTCACCGACACCTGAGAACTAAGACGCGCAGGTCACAGGAGGCTTTGAAAACTTCCCGCCAAGCGCTGGGGCTCCCGGCAGCTTCTGGGGCTCCCAGGCGTCCGGCACTTCGGGGGAGGCGGCGGCTCCGTCCGGGCCACGTCCCCACGTCTGCAGGAGCCTTTGCAGCCACTCACGTGGGGACAGCTTGGACCCCACCTTGGGACGGACTGCGGCGGCCCCAGACCTGCCATCATCCTTAATGACCGTGTTTAAGCTGAGGGTGGGTTTTCCTTAATTCCTATTATTCTGAGGGCTGTGGAAACCTGCCCCCACCCACCCCACCCCACCCCACCCCATGACTTCCATTTCCAACTCTGGTTTTCCTAAGGATCCGGAGGAAACACCCTGCCCGCTGGGGAGGTTAAAGTGACCGAGCCGCCTCCTCCAGGGAGACGCTGGCAGGCTGCGTCAGGGGCGACCCCGGGCCACCCCAGGCTGCCCCACAGCCCGGCTCACAGCTCCGAGAACCACACACACACACACTGAGCCTGGATGTCGGTCTGCCGCCCTGCCGAGTGGGCTGGTCAGACCCCCACGAGGTCACACGGGCCAGAGGAGCCCCTCCTTGAACGCCTACATCATCAGGCTGTCCGGTGGTCCCGGACCACCGGAGACCTGGACGCAGGGGCCACTCCGGGATCCAGGGGTGTAGACGCTCACCCAGGGCTGAGAGCTGGTGACGTCGTCACCGTCATCCAGCTTTGTGTGGGGAGCAGCCTGCCCCCGAGGGCCTTCCCCTGGGTGACCCAGCGGTCCAGCCCCGCCCAGTCTTCCGGGTCCAGCCCAGGTCACGTCCATGGAGCATCTCCCGTGAGCACCGGCCTCAGCTGGCATTAGTGGAAAGACCACTCCTCCAGCTCCTCCAAGGCTGCGTGGACGATGGACAGACGGACGGACAGGACGCCTGGGCGGAGAGAACGTGAGCAGGGAAGTGCCTGGGTAAGAGGGGCCGACGGGGACACGGTGTCCAGGGGCCGCGCTTCACGCCCGACTTTCCAGGCCCCTGCTCTAGAAGCTCTCAGGGTGCGCGGAGGGGCACGCGGCGTCCGAGGGACATTTGACAATATCAGAACCCACGTGACTCCGCGATGACCAGAAACAATAAGCGAGTAAGCAAGATCCGAGCCGTGAGGTGAACCCAGAAACAATTCCCCGAACTTTCTCCGCAGCTGCCGCGAACGACGGGAAAGGAACTTAAAACGGCGCAGACGCAACGGCCACGAAACCAGGACACGTTTGGGGGACACCCGACAGAGTGCGCGAGATGCCCGCTCGCTGGAAAAGACAAAACGGAGCCGGGACAGAGGACGGATCTCGACGAGAGAGAGACCACCTCTGGAAGGCAGCCCCCGAAGTCCGCGTCCTCGAAACCCCTGCTGCCCGGTTGGCAGCCCAGAGGCGAGAGCTTCGCCGGAGCCGACGGCGCCGTGGGCTCCCTGCTTCCCAGGAGGGACCTGGCGTTCTGCTGACTTTCCTGGGGACAAGGGTCATGTTTCCATTTTTCACTTAAAGAAGAGAGTTACCCAGAAGCAGAGAGCTCCGGGTGTCCGTGACCAGCCCCCCAAGCCCCCCACCCCCTGGTGTGTGTCAGCTGGAGCCCAGAATCCGGGCTCCTCTTCACCGACAGGGACCCCAGCCGCTGCGCTAGGGGCCAGCGGGTGCAGGTGGGAGGGAGGAGAGCGAGGGAGCGGTTTCCACGCAGGAAAGGCGGGACGGCGACAGGGTTTGTGTATTCGGGGTCTGAGCAGTGAGGACAGCTCTTCCTACCAGGGTCGGAGCCCAGAAACTCCAGGCAGCACCAAGCCCCTCACGGAAGCCCACCGAACAAGGAGCCCACGGCGCAAGTCCAGGGCGTGCAGCAAACAAACAGAACCGATTAAAACCGATGCAGCTTCTGGAAAACACCCCAGATGGCGCGTTCAGAGAAGCTCGTCCATCCCACGAACACACCACCACACCAGTCCACACGCCCAGGTGGGTCCGCCTCATCTCGGCCCTGCAGCACCAGCCACAGACCTGCCGGGCCCCCAACCCGGCGGGGTGGGCGCCGTCTCCGGCCGCCCTGGAGACTCTGAAGCAGACCCCTGCAGCGGACGCAGAAAAGCACCATGAAGACAGACCATTACCGGGCCCCTCCCTCTAGAGGACACCCCCCCACCCCAGACACAGTCCCAGCCCGTGCACGGTCCCACCCTGGATGTTTGCATTTTTCGCTACAAAGCCACCTACCGTTTCCACCGGGAGGACTGACCACGTCCCTGTCCCTGCCTCGCCCCCACAATCCCACAGGAAAAGCAGCCAAGAGATTTTATTTCTAACACACCTGCACACAGGACAAAGGAGAGAGGAGAGGCCAGGAAACCCAAGGGGAGGCGGCAGATGAGGGAGCCCCTCGTGGAAGAGGGGGCGCAGGCTCTCCAGGCCTTTTCCAGGAGATGCTCTCCCGCCGCAGCCAGGGGAGGGCGAGGACAGACGGGGCTGTCAGGGGTGCCCCAGGACCGGCCCTGCAGGAGGGTCACCGGGGCCAGGCGGCCCACACGTGGATGCCGCCCCTGCGGCGGTGGAACCCTAACCAGCTGCCGTGGAAGGGACGGCGGCGTCCCGTCCAGGACGGGCAGATCCCGAGGCCACGCGCTGCCTATGTCGACGTTGTTGGGGACGGTGTCACGGGCCTTAGAGACAGAAGAAGACGGCAAAGCCCAAAGAGGGGCATTCGCTTCAAAAGACGTTCCACTCGTGGGGACGGGCGGCTCTGTGTGCCTTTAATTCGGTAGGACGCGGAGGCTGCTTCTCGATGGACAAAGGGCTTCTGCTGAGCACGCCCGGGGACGCGGCCGGGGGGACGGAGGAACCGTGGGGAGGAAACGCCGGCGTGAGTGTTGAGGGGAGCGGGAACCGGCCCCCCGGGCCTGCGCTTTGACACGCAGGAGAGCGACAGAGGTTTCGTCTCCGTGGCTACGGCACCAGGGCAAAATCACAGCGCCCTTCTCCTGACGCCCTTGAAGAGCGGTGGCTACCTGGGTGGACAGGTAGTGCGTCGTCACACAGGAAAAATGTCACAAGAAAGGGAGGGAGGGGAGGAGGAGGGGACGCAAAGAGAAATTCGGACCAAAGGCCCCGAGTTCTTTCCCAACACCCCGAGAGACCCGCACGCCCTCTGTCAGAAGGTCACGGCCACGTCCCCTGATCTCCCCACTCTCTCCAAGCACAGGTGAGCGAGCACATCGCCAATGGACTTGCAGTGCTTTGCAGAAATGCAGGTGGCGGTTTATTCAGGAGCCAAGACGGACCGCACAGAACAGGAGGGTGACAGAGGCCAGAACCAGCTGCCCAGGTGACCCTGTTCCGCTCCCTCGGCCGACTCGCCGTGTGTGCCCTTGTCTCCGAATCTGAGCGCCCCTCACCGGTCCGCAGCCCGGTGTTCCCCCAAAGCCAGCCCTGAGTGCCCGGGCCGCAAGGGGAGCCTGGGAGACGCACGTCCACCTCCGGGGCTGAGGGGCCAGCGAGAAACTCCTCCACGTCCATCCTGGGTGGTTTCGAGGCCCCTTTGCCTGAACCTCAGGGACTTCCGTTACAAAGCGAGCGAGAGAGAGATCGAGGCCTGGAGACAGGCCGGGCTGGGCACCCTGAAGGGTCCCCAGAAACACTGAGGGGGGGGCTGTAACAAGCCCGAAGTCCAAACTCGAAGAAGCTGCCTGCAGGTGCAACTGTCCGATATCGGGACAGAGAGCAGACGCAGCGCCACTCGGACAGGCCCAGGTGGGAGCGAGGGTGCTGCCGTGGCCCAGGGCTGGGGCTCCAGGTGGGCAGGGAGCGGCCCCTGGAGGAAGCAGGGGCCCCAGCAGGGGTGGGCGCACGAGAGAGGGCGCAGAGGTGGGCTGGGCAAGGCGGGGCTCCGAGGGCAGGAACGGGATCCCGCCCGTAGCCCCGCCCGAGGCTGCTTGGCAAATTCCAGCAGCTCCAGTGCAGGTAGCTGCCCGTGCGGGCCGCCCCCACCCTCCCTGGGCCGGGTGCCAGGGACTTCCCGGGCGGGTACCAGCTGCCCTGCCTTGAGGGAGGAGCTCGTGGGACAACGAGCTGGGGACAGCAACGGGGCCACAGGCATCGAGGGACCAGCACGGCTGGCACTGCCTCTCCCCCCCCCCGGGGGGCCAGGGAGACAGTTATTCTCAAACCTCAGCCTCCTCACCTGTCAAAGGGGCTTCGTGCCACGCCCCCTGGGAAGGCTGGGGGTGCTCACAAGACAGAGAGTCTGGTAAGACCCTCGGCAGGAGCCCGACACGGGTGCCAGTGAGGGAGTCCGTAGCTGCAAACTCGAAAATGCGGAACAACCAGAAGCCAAGGTGCACGCACACCTTGCACACACACGTGTATGCAGACAGATGCACTTTTGCGTGTGTGCACATGTATGCACGCACGTGGGTGCACACTCATGGATACACGTGTGTGTATGCACCCCTTACAAGGCTGAGACCGAGGAAGGAACGAGGGAGGGAGTGAGGGAGAGAGGGTCACGGAGAGGAAAGAAACGACACTGAAAACAGGAAGACAACCAAAACCATAGAGAAAAATCAATGAGACAACAGCTGGTTCTGTGTCAAATAAAATCGACAGAATTCTAGCAAAGTGACACGGACCAGAGAGAGGAGATTGAGTGAGCAGCACCAGGAGTGACGTGGGGACGTCCTCATACCCCTGCCACCACCGGACCGGAAATGACGGAGCGCTGAGGACAGCAGGACCAGAGAGATGAAACACACCAACCCCTCCAGAGACCCCAGCTGCCAATGTTCCTCCCACCCAACAGGGGTCATTGGAATAGCCCTATAACTAAGAAGGAGATGGCGTTATTCTGAAACTCCCAGTTGTATAAGAGAGTGAGCTCCAGACCCACAGACCCCAACGCTTTCACTGGAGATTCCGCGAAATGCTGAACGGAGAACGAACACCAATCCTACACGCCACCTTCCACAAAACAGAGTAGGAGGGGTGCCCCCAACCCACTTCGTGCAGCAAGGACGGCCCCATATGACACCAGACAAGGGGTGGGCGAAAGAGTAGTGTGTCGAATTGCACAGCACTGGACAGAGTGACGCACCACGACCACTGGGACTTATTCCAGGGATGCAAGGTGGTCCAGAACTTAAAATCAAAGACAATCCGTGTTTAGTGATACACTATGGCAACAGCAGCCGGCTGAAGGGGGATCCACACCATCGTATCGCTCAGTGCAGGGAAAGCATTTCACAAAACTCATCCTCCCCCGGGACAAAAATCCTCGCAAAAAGAGGAAGGGGGAACTTCCTCAGTTGGACGAAGTGCGTTTACAAGAAAGTGACAGCCGACATTGTTCCAAAGAGGGGAGGACCGATCCGCTGAGCGGCAGGGGCTGGGGTCAGGGGTCCCGAAGCTGGCTGCCCGACCCTGCGAAAATGCCAGAGCAGAAACCGGCCCCTGTGTTGCGGCCTGTCGATGGGTGAGTGGCACAGCAGGAGAAACACATCTCAACAGTTAAAAAAGAAAGCAGTGGCTGGCTTCTAGGAAATGTGAAAAGCCTCCATGTTCGAGGGATCTCCGCTGTCCCCACAAAGAACAAGTAAATCATTGAACTTCTGAGAATGTTGGCCCTCGCGGCCTGCTTCTATTTTTGGAACGGCTCCTCCTCCCCCGGAGGCTGAGATCAGGACTGTGCAGGGCTCTGAACCAGCTTGGTCGCCCTCAGGAAACGCCCCAGGCACAGAGCGGCCCCAGGACGGGGCTGGGAGCCTGGGGGCCCTTCTGGGCGGCGCCGAGGTAGCAGCCGGGCTCCAGGACGTGGGAGTCGCCGCCCGGCTCCCGCCGGCCACTGCCCTCCGGCTGCCTGCGTTCCAGCTGATTCCGTGAAAGCGGAAGGAAGGAGAAGGCACCTGGCGTCCTGGGGACTCGCCCGTGGGGCACGGGGGGCGCCCCCACACCGGCGCCGCACACGGAGGAAGGAATGCCGACACCCTCGTCCCGTCCACAACAGGGCCTCCCGAAAGCTGGGGGTCCGCTTCTGCCGAGCGGAAACAGGCATCCAGACCAAAGCTGGTGCCCGGCTGTTCGAGGCAGCCTCGTCCCAGCGGTCACACGGTGGTGACAGCCTCGTCCCAGCGGTCACACGGTGGTGACGACCAAGGTCCTCGGGCAGGGGACGGGCGCCGCGGAGTATGACTCGGCCGTGGGAAAGGACCGGCCTTTGTGGAGGCACCTTGAAGACGTCCCGCCGGACGAGAGAAGACAGACACACAGACCACGTGCCGTACAGTCAGCTCCCGTGAGACGTCCGGAATTCGTGAATCCGGAGAGCGGACTGGGGGCTGCCGCGGGCCGCAAGGAGGGGGCGTGGGGCGTGGCTGCCAGCGGGTGTGCGGCTTCCTCTTGGGCGAGGGGAACCAGAGTCGTGGGACCTAGATGGAGGTGGGCCCCGCACCGGAGCCCCACCTGCCGCAGCTCTGCCCCTCTAGACGGGGCCCTGGCGGGACTACAATGAATATTCCACCTCCCCTTCTCCCTCTTCAATAAAAGATGGCAGGATAAACTTTCAAACGAACAAAAGCACATCCGTGTCAGAGAATCCAACCGAGGGCCAAGAAGGCTCCACGGAGTCCCACGCTCCACTGCCCCCGGCGGCCACCTGGAGCCCGGGGGATGGGGACAGTCGCCCGCTGGAGCCCCGCCACGGGACACGCATCCCCCATCCCCACTCCCGGTGCTCACGGGGTGAGGAGGCGGCCCTGGCGGCCCCCAAGGCCGCCAACGTCCCCACCACGGCTGCAGGTGACCTGGGAGGGGGCTGCCGGGCGCCCCCAGCCTGAGCCCCTACGTGAACTTGGCGCATTTCCGCAGCCCAAGCCACAGGCTCTGCGGAGGACAGGCCGGGGGTGGGGGGAGTCACTTGGGGCCCGTGCCTGAACCGAGATCCCAGCAGGACGGAGGAGGGGAGGGGACAAACCCAAACAACTACGTGAGGCACGAGTAATGTCCAAACAGATCAGGCACGCGCAGCGGCGAGAGCAGGACGCAGCGCACGGATGCATGTCCGTCTCGACTGAGTCCACTGTCTCATCTGATGCTCTCAGCCACCTCGGCTGTGTCATTACTGCGTGGTAAGGAAGGGCAGACTAAGGCTCAGAGAGGTCGACTGGCCCACCTGAGGTCACACAGCAGTTACTGGGCAGAGCGGGCCAAGTGCAGCATGCCCAAGCACCACAAGGCACCACCGACTGAGGGGACACACAAGCGGGCAACTGGGAGCAGTGCAAACACACCCCAAAGCCCCAAAGATTCGGGGGCAATGCAGAGAGGCAAGACACCCCCCTACCCGTCCTGGCAGGACCAGCACCGCAACCTTGGAGAGCGAGGCGCCAAACCACGGGCTCATCTCTGCCTGGACAGACGGACGGACAGACAGATGCCCCGTTCAGGTTCCATCCTGAACCCGCCCACACCCTCCTCCCCTGCCAGACGCCTAGGGACGGGGGCGATCCAGTCACACGCTTACAGGGGGCAGATTTTGTGAGTTGGGAACACACCAGCTAGAGGTCACACCTAAGGTCCTTCGGAGAGGACTGTCCACAAGGGGCCTCAGAGGCCGCCAGGCATGCTGGGAGCCACGCAAATGGCGAGAGGAGCGGGCCAGGCGCTCCCCTCCCTCCCGATTCTAGGACCCGGTTAAAACACATGGCGCCCTGGGCCTCGGGCCCCGTCCCGGGAAGTGGGCGTAAAGTGCTTCCTCCCAGAGAGGGGCGCAGGTCCCCAGGGGGGCGAGCAGGTCCGGACGAATCGGGAGAGGACCCGCACAGAGAAGCAGCAGGAGTGAGCAGGCCAGCCGGCTGCAGAGACCCCGGAACTCTGTTCCACGTGACAGCACGGTTGACAGGGAGCGTCTAACGAGCGTCAACAGGTAACTCTTTCCGAGAAGTCCCTCTGGCCCCATCACGTGGAGCGGGGTGGGGTTGACCGGCCGGCTGCCCCCTCAGAGGCATTTCCTTTCTCTGGGGAAAGCAGAGACTCTGCCCCAGGCCATGACCCGGCTCCCGCCACGCGTCCTGTTTCACTGACAGCCACCGGGGGTTTCAGGCCCAGACGCCTGGCAGCCCTAGGACCTGCCTGCCCGCCCAGGCCCTGGGGGGAGGGGTGCTGGGTGACGGTGACAATACCGCCCGACACTCCCTCGGAGACGGAGCCCTCCCTCAGGCTGAGCCCGGGAGCCACTGCCCTGGGCTTGGGCAGCTCCACTAACCACAGGGCCCCGGGGAGAGGGAGGTGGCCTAGCCCGGCGCCGGGGGGCCCTGGCCAGGGCCTCGTGCCTTCCTGAGGCTCCACGTCCTCTCCAGGGGCTGGACCCGGCCCCCCAGGACCCCAGGAGCCCCAATGTCCCCGCCAGCCTCGGGTCTCTCTGCCATGAGGACTGCGCCCCACTGTGCGGTGTCAGCCACGACAACGGAGGTCTGACCCCTCCCTCCTGCGCCTACGAGGAAGGGTCTGGGACATGAGTGGCGGGCGCCTCTGCAGGAAGGGGCCTGTCAGGGAAGATGACAGAGGGGGTGACAAGGGAGAAGCCCGGGGAGTGGGGGCCGGGGGACAAGAAACTGGGAGGCAGAGGCCAGCGCCCGGGGAGCCACCTGGCAAACAGGCCCCGTGACGGGGGCCGTATTCCAGCACAGAGGCAATTTTGAATCTCCTAGGAGCCACACTTTTAAAAAGAAAAGAGAAAGAAGCAGTTGAAATCAATACTCATATTTTATTTAACCCGCCATTTTATAGGCAAAACGCCATCATTTCAACCTGGGGTGCTCACCCCGTTTCCAGGCCCAGGAGCCGTGTGTGTGGCCGGCGGCCACCGCACCGCACGGCACAACCACAGACAGAACCGCCAGCGCTGGCCGGGGGCCCCTCGTCGGGGGGAGCAGCCGCCCCGACGCTGGACCCGAGATACCCCACCCAGCGCGGCAGTCGCTGGGCCTGAGCAGTGGGGTCCCCGAGTCTGAGTCAGATCCGCGGGCTGCCCGGGTGCCTCGGGCACACCAGCCCCTCTGAACCGGCGCCTGTGCTGGGCCACAAAGCGGGTGACAGGCAGCGGGGCTGCGTGGGGTCTAACGGAGATAACACGGCGGGATCAAAGCTCATTTCGGAGGGCGGCAAACACCCAGCGTGGACTTCGCGCCGGGGTCAAGAGGCAGCCCGGCCGACAACCAGCCCCCAGACAAACCTGGGAGCTGGGCCCGTGACAGACGGCAGAGGGCGGGGAGGTGACAAAAAACGGGCCGGGGCAGGTCCTTCCGTGCGGAAAGAGACGGTCAGACCCCTACCTCACACTAGACCTGGAGTTTAAAAAAAACACTAATGAAAAAATATTAAATGATAGAAGAGGCTGGAGAAATGACCTGGGGCAACAGGGGTAACCTGAAAAGCAAACAGCATTCGGGGGAAAGAGCAATGAACTTGACCACATCCGGACATAGAACTTGTAGACCACAGACAGCTACGTCCTGTCGGGAAAGGGAAAAGACCCACCAAACCAGGTCGAAGTGGGATGCGGAAAATACCGAGTGTGTACAAATCAGCGGGAAGCGGACGGGGGACCCGTGGGGAAGAGCATGGAGGCCAGGAAGTTCTGGGAAGGGAGAGGCGGGCGGCGGATGCACTGGAGGGGGGCCTGGGAATCAGAGGAGAAACTGCGGATCAGAGGTGAGACCCCGCCCACCCTCCCGCCCGCCAGGTTGGCATGAACCAGAAGCACCAGGATGGGGGCGCAGGGAGCTCTCGCACCAGGCTGGGGATCACAGCGTGGCACCACCCACTTGGGGACAACCATCGGGGAAACTTGTGGAAGTTAGACCTCTGCCCCCCAAATGGCAGACCCAGCGGCATCTGACGACACTCCCGGGAGGGGCTGCCCTGCCCGAGGACGGTCCCCGCAGCACAGGCTGAGAGAGAAGCACCACAGGCACCAGCCCGAAGGCCCCAGAGGAGGACGGAAGCCCTGTCCGTGGAGCCCTGCAGGGCGGTGCCAACGTACCGGGCAAGCAACTGATCAAAACGGTTTCTGACGTAGTTCTTCAACGGGTCCCCCAAGGCAAAGCCTTCAGGAAGCAGGGGGTGTCCTGACCCCTCTCCCCTCACCCCACACGGGCCCCAGGGCCCACTGGGCCAGCACGTCGCACATCCAGCCCACGTTTAAGGCAGCGAGGCAATCTGAAAGCCCAGGTGCTTCATGAGCTACGTTTTGCAAGAGGCACTCCCTCCCCCGCTTGTCTCTCCCGCCCAGCGCCCGCCTCGGTCCTGCCCCAGCCCTGGCTAAGCCCACAGGCACGGAACACCCATGGGGACCCCAGGAAGGAGTGCCTGTCCTCCTTGGGGGGGTGGGAACTCTGGACATGGGGGGGTCCTACTGCACAGGTTCCCAGCAAACAGGGGTCACCCTGCCCTGTCCCAGGATCCAAGAAGCAGGCGGCCTCTCTCCGTGGGGAAGCAGTGTGGGGTCGGGGAGCAAGGACGGGAGCCTCTGCTTCGGAACCCCAAGGCCGGGTGGGCAGCTCACTGCTCCCAACGTGCTTCCGGAGAGTGGGGGCCCGGAGAGACACGTGTGCACCCACATGGGCGGGCGGGAGTCCCGCTCACAGCAGCCTGACCGCAGGAGGGGCCGGTGCGCACGGACGGAGGATGGCTAGGCAGACCGCAGACCGCGGCGCATCCACAGGATGTGGTGTCACTCGGCCTTAAGAAGCCAGGACGTTCTGACACCTGCCACTACGTGGCTGGACCTTGAGGACGCTGTGGAAAGTGAAAGACGCCACTCACAGAGAGACTCTAAGTCCAGAGTCAAATTCACAGAGACGGGAAGCAAAGGGGTGGGTGCCCAGGGGCAGGACGAGGGGCCGTGGGTGCATCCAGCCGTGGTCCCCCACAGGAGGGCCCCGCACACGCGTCACTCACGCAGCACCACCGCCCCAAATGACTGATAAGCAACCCGAGGGACAGTGTCCACCGGGTGCCCTTCCCCCAGCCTGCATGGCGTGGGCGGGGGAGGGCAGCAGAAAGCACCCCACAGGGCCAGGCAGTAGAAGCGGGTTCAGAGCCTCCCTGAACGGTCAAGACGTCCCCCAATGCCGTCCACGTTCCCCTGGATAGGTCTCCCCATCATCTAGAGAGGAGACGAGACGTTACTGAAATTTGGGAAGCAGCGCCAAGGCCCCTGGAACCCGGGCTTGGCCCAGGGCTGCTCGGTAACTGAGGGTCTAACCCAGAACAAACCAAAATCCCAAACGGAAGTCGAGCCTCGCTTAACCCCAACACGCAAATCACCGCAGAGCCGCTGTGCTCTGCCTCCTCGGACGCGGACAGAAGTCAGGATCCCCGCGGGGCACGCGGACGGCGGGGCCCTGCTCCCGGCACAGGGGCCGGTGCAGCCAAAGGACGAAACACACACAGGTGGCGGTGCAGTTAGGCACTTGGTGACGGACGGCCGCCCGCTCCAGGGACGGACTCGTCCACGAAGGCTGATCCCAGCTCCCAGCCCAGGGGATGGCGGGGGGGTGGGGGGGGTAACAGCAGGGTCTGCACAGCATGCAGTCTCGTTTTATATATTTAATCCTCACCCGAGGGTATGTTTACTGATATTTTTTTAGAGAGAAGGGAAGGGAGAGAGACAGAGAAAGGGAGAGAGACATTGGTTGCATCCTGTATGCGCTCCAACTGGGAACTGAACCCACAGCCTTCCGATGCAAGGACGATGCTCCAACCAACCAAGCCACCCGGCCAGAGTGTGTTCATTCTCATGGTAAAAAGTCACCTGCCGAGGCATCGGGGACATCGGAGGGCCCTCCCCTGGGCCCCGGGCAGACGCTGGACGCACACACGCCCGGGGCGTGCCGGCTCCTCTGCCTGCGTCCCCTGCAAATCCGAGCGTTCGGACGAAGATGACCTCTGTGTCCGTGACCCCCAACACTCAGGTGGCCCCGCGGGTCACCTGGGAACTTCTGGGGGCCCTCTGCCGAGCACTTCAGCTCCCCCTCGACCGAGGTCCCCGCCGGGCAGCATGGGGAAGGGAGAGGCCAGGCCAGTGTGGATGCTCCTCCCACTGCGGGGGTGACACAGGCGGCTTGGGGACGGACTGGCCTGGGGTTTTCTGGGTGTCAAGCCCCTTCCCCACGGTCCTCTCCCCCAGCTCCTGGAAACAGTCTTCCCCCAAAGGACAGTCGGGGCCGGCGCACTGAGATCCAAGCCAGCAGGCTGGGGTGACCCACGGCTAAATGACTGGCAGGGCAGGAGGCCACCCATCTGTCATCGGCCCCTCTGCCCACCCACAGCCCCGTCTCCGCAAGGACACCCACACCATCGCTGCGTCGGGGGCCACCAACAGTTCTGTCCTCCGTGATGAGACTGTGCCTCCTCCTGGGTGGCTGAGTCCCACCTGTGGACACCCCTGCCCCCCGGCACATGAAAAAGCCTTCCTGTCCTTCCAGCACCACAAAGGAACTGTCCGTTCCCAACTGTCACCGCTGCAGAGACGCGCTTTTGGTGACATCAGACACTCAAGCTGCACCTTCAGCGGGGAAGCATCCCGGCTCCGTCAAACCCCAGCCATGAGCCCAGCCAGCTGCCAGCCGCCCCCGAGCCCACGCCCCACCGCCCTAGACTCTGCCGCCAGCGGGCCGGTCCCTCTGTTCCGCAGAGCGAGGACCACCCAACTAAACTTCACAGAGGATGCATCCTCAGGGACAAGACAAGGGACAGGAGCTGTTGGAAACAGTCACCCGGCTTGCAGGGCAAAGAGACAGCACAGAGTCAGGGAGGGGGTGGGGGTGGGGGGACACTGCCCAAGCCCCCACAGGCACCGCAGGCCCCAGGCCTGAGTGAGCCCCTCACCTGGCTGGGGACAGCCCTGGGAGGGAGCCCAAAGAGTCGGGACACGAAAACCAGGTGGCCACGTGCAGCGTCTCTCCACCCCTTCAGCCAGCGATTTCCACCGGGAGGACGCGTGGAATGCGCAACACCCAGCCCCTCACTCGGGGGCACTGGCCTCTCCTCCTCAGGCTGTCAAACAAAAACGACAACAGCCATCCAGTGCGAACAAATGAAAATTTTACCTATTTTTTTTCAGAACATCGAAAAATGTCTGTTTTTGGCGTGCCGCAGAACTTTAGTTTCTGGGCTGAGAGATGATGACAAAGGTTGCCCATCGCCGCCTTTGGCCAAAGGCCGGCGGGGTCTCCTAGCTGCACGGACTTGGGACCGCCGCGCTGCCCTAGGACAGCAGACTGGACACCTAGAACGTGGGCTCCCCCCACCGCGGGGTGGGACCAAGGACACCCCTTCATCAGATGTCGGGGTACCAGAAGCATCTGTGCACCGCGTGTTTGGGTAACAGAGACCTCTGTCCACCGCAGGCCAGGTCACATTAGGGACAGCACGGGCCCCGCTTCGGAACCGCCCTCAGGAATTCCGGCCCCAGCTCCACGGGCCTCCATTGTGTGCGCAGGAAAAGC
Organism: Trachops cirrhosus; assembly: GCA_028533065.1. NCBI lineage: Eukaryota > Metazoa > Chordata > Mammalia > Chiroptera > Phyllostomidae > Trachops > Trachops cirrhosus. Next base: position 1,708,819 of record CM052543.1, on the reverse strand, counting down.
GCCGTCTGCCCACGGCTGCTGGTTTCCCCAGCCAGTCCCCGGGTGTGCAGCCCCGACAAACACACCCGGGCAGGCTCGGTGGGCGGGAGTTCCCGTGCCGCCCTGAGGCCTGTGGCACGGAGCTGCTGAGAACCGGCAGGCCGCCGGCCCGACTGGTTCTGTGACTTGCCGGTGGCGCCAAGTGCGTGCGGGGGGGAGAGTTACCGGCAGAGGCTGGCTCGCTCTGCAACTGCCCCGGGGACGCTCTCCCACCACACGCTGTGCCCCACGAACACCCCCCGGGCCCACTGGGCACCGGGTGCCCCCCAGGACCCCGAGATAGGGAGAGAAGCAGGACCCACTCTTTCCTCGGGGACCCCCCTGCTGCTGAAGGACGGTCACCCTGGGCCCCGCAGGCAGCAGGGACCGTGCCTGCAGGGCCAGGTCGGCCAGGCCCCGGCACAGGGCGACGGGAATGCTGAACAATCCGTGGGAATCAGGAAGATGGTTTATGGGGGGTGGGGTGGGGGAGGGGAGGGGCAGGGGAACCCCAGACAGGAGTGGCTGTGCCCTGTGACACCAGAAGGGGCCCCTCCGCCCCACACCAGTTCCTCCTCCCCAGGGAAGGGGTCCCAAGCTGGATTTTCAGGAAGGGTCAAAGACTCACGCCCAGGCCGGCCTTCAGCTCCGCTCAGGAGGCGTGACCCTCGCCCTGGACCCCGGGTCTCCGCAGTCCCCGCTGCCCCGTCCTGCCCGCAGACAGATGGACTACAGGGCCACCAGAGCCCCCGGAAAGCACCGGGCCAGCCCCAGTGTCCTGGCTGCCGGCCACTCCCCGCCCTGCCGAGGAATCCACCTGGTCCCCATTTGTCCTGCTCCAAGCTTGGCGAGGAAGCGGGACGCACGGGCCAGGCCGGGCCGGAACCGATCGAGGACAGCTGGAGTGGGACGCCGCGCCTCCAGGGCGCAGCAGAACCCCGCCCGTTCCTCCCTCCCCGCTCTGGGCGCTGCCCTCGGGGCCTGGCCCTTCAGGACAGCTCAGCTAGGAAGGCCCCGGGCGCCCCTTTCCCAGCAGCCCCTCCCGCGCTTCACACACCGAAGGCCTTCGGGGAACCTTGGGGGGCGGGGGTGCGCCCCAGGGACGGGCTCCCAGATTGTAGCAGACAGAGGGGGCTCATTCACCTCCGGCCGTAACGCAAACAGCCAGTAACACGCCCTTTTCCCGTGTCTGAAACCCCCTCCCGTCTCCAGGGCTCGAGCTTCCTGCCTTCGGGATGCACAGCAAATGCCGCGCAACCTGAGGTCCCAGGAAACGTTTATGAAAGTTAATACATGTGCATTTTCCTTGCAGAAAAGTGTTAGGCTGATTAATGAAAGAAGATTAGCATGAGAGGACTAACCGGAAGGTCCACCTATAAATTTGTGGGCAGAAGGAGCGGTGAGCAGCCCTCCCGGCCCCTCGGTGTCTGTCAGGGACGGCAGGTGGCAGGTCCCGCCGCGTCTGCAGGGCAGTGGATACACTGAAGCGAGGCAACACTTACTATATTTTGTGAACAGTTTATTTTTTATTGTGTTTCTCCCGTCACCGTTTATCCCCCTTATGCCCGCCCTCTTCCACCCCCGCCCCCCCCACCGCCAGTCCCCACACCGGGGTGCGTGTCCACGAGGCTTTTCTCTTTTTTAGGCAACGGTTACTTTAAACGTCAATATTGACCTTGCAAACGGGGTTCGACATCCTGTGCAAATATTTAATCCGATGAAGAACAACTTTAGCCGTCGGCCAGAACGGGCACGGGAGCTCCAGCACGACAGTGACGGCCGGAAGCGGGTGGGTGTTTGGACTTTTCGTAGGCAATGGGGCAAGAAACCTCCATGAGGACATAGAATTTTTGAAAAACCACCCTTTCAGGGAGCTGAGGGGCCAAAAGAGACTTTGGTAAAGGCTGCCCCAGCCAGGCGCAGCCCCTGCAGGTGTGCATGGATCACCCACCTACTGGGCACCTCCCATGGGCCTCCCAGGACTCGGGCCAGCCGTCCTTCCCCCTGAATCCCCGAGTATGTCTCGAACGGCGCCCCTGGACCTCCCGGGGGCGGGTCCCTCTGGGAGGCTCCAGTGCAGCCTCAGTCAGAACTCGGGGGGGAGGGTGGCCAGGAGCCCCTCATCCGAGGCCCAGCGGTTGAAACATGCAGCTTTGCCGTTAGGAGTGCATAGGTTCACTCAACGAGCCAGAGCCACCGCTGAGGCCCCTGGGAAACCCCCCAGGACAACCGTCCTGGTCTGTCACCGGCACTGGTCCCGCCCCTCGCGCAGCAGCCAATCGCAGGGAGCCTGCTGTCACCTCAGCTTCCCACACCCCTGCAGCCCAGGGCTCTGAGGGCCTTGCTCTCCTAGGAGGTGACTCGGGACCCAGCTGGCCCGGCCCCACCCACCCAGCAAGAGTGACCCCGTGGCTGTCCCCGGCCCTGGGCAGGCACTCGGCTCTGCCAGGACCGGAGGCCTCTGGAGTGGCGGGAGGCTCACGCCACATGCGTCTCTGTCCCCAGAGACGGACCTCGACACCACTGCAGCCCAGGACATTAGCATTCAGTAGCTGCCCCAAAATGCATCTCAACATTGCTTTCAAAGAAAAAAAATGGGTGTTTCCCGTCGCGAAGGCTGATCGGAAACTTTGGTTCTCCTTCCCTGACTGCGGGTAGCTCTTTTTCATGCCTCAGGGGCAAGACAAGCATTTTCCAACCAGCGAATCTTGGCGCCCGTGGGCTGGGCTGGGGTGGGGTGGGGGCCCGGGGGCAGCTGCGGTCATGCGTGACCTCGACAACCCAGCCTTGGGAGAGGAAGCAGACCACTCACACCAGTCCACTCAGGCGGCCCCGCCTCTTCCCGGGGTTTGACGTCCCCGCGCTCCCTCCCGCCCAGACTGGGCTGGGGACCCTCTCTGTGCCCACCCACCCAGTGGTCACCTCTGTCACAGCCCTGTCCCACTACACCCTGATTGGCCAACCCCGTCTCCCTCCCCACTGGCCTGGAAGTTCTGAGGCACCTGCAGCACCGCCCCCCGCCCCCCACCAGGCCCTCCTGTTGAGATCATTTTTTTCAAGGTGCAGGAAAACCCCACATTCCCTAGATGACCTCTGACCTCTGACCGGCAGAGAAGGGCAGGCCCCTCGTTTGGGACGGTGGGTCCAATGCATGGTCACAAGGGTGCCCCAGCCTGTGGCCTCCAGGCTCCGAGCCCTTCACCCACTCACTCCACGGTCTCTCAGCACGTGCCCAGGTGAGGGGCAGAGCTCCAAAGATGAAGACAGCCAGCGTCTGTCTGGGGTGCTTTCCTCCCCACCCGCTGCCAACTCCCCTCCGTCAAAGAAGGGGATCCAGTAGATTGGCCCGAGGTCACTTGTCCCCTCCCTAAGCCCCTTTCTGCAGGCTTCTCTGCCCGGGGGCTGCCCGCTCCGGACCCACAGCCTCAGGGGACGATGGGCCTTCAGGTGACCAGGCAGGAGGCTGGGGTTCGGGGCGAGAGAGAGTTCAGGGCTCAGAGCCGGGGACCCAGACAGGAGCCTTCCCCAGGGTCCTCCGCAGCAGGAGACCCCTCAGCAGCCCCCACACCGAACCCCACTTTGGAGAATTGCCCCTTGCTCACCGATAGGAAAAGGCCCTCCGGGGACCGTGTCATTTAGGCCTCGGTTACATATTTGGAAATAAAGCACGTAAGGTAAAGAAAGATTTGTCTGCAAAAGCGGGGTCTGCTAGTGTTTTCCTGTGCACCCGTCAGCTCCTGGCCTCTCTCTGTCTCCAGCTTTACTGCCACATTTTCCCATCGCCGACGCAACACAAAATGCAAGGCCGTCCCCGAGCGCCTTCGTCTTCCTCGTGGCGGTATTCCTCACACCTGACCCGGCCTCCGGGCACGGAGGGTCCCCACCAGGCCTGGACCCAGTCACCTTCACAGGGTGACCCCTAGACGCCAGTGGGGGGGCCTTGAACACAGCCCAAGCACTTGTCAGATGAATGAGTGGAAGAACACCTCCTGGAAACTCACTGGAGCCTGACCCGGGCTTCCTGAAGCAAACTGTGTGTGGAGCCCGAGGACTCACGGATGCCCACCCTACCCCCACCCAAATGGGGTCTGATGAGCTCAGAGCGGCCTGGTGCCCCCTGGGACCCGCCTCTGGGGGCCTTTCCGTCGCTGCGGAGTTGTAGCCTCCTTCCAAGGGACCCTAAAAAGCTGCCTTCCCACCCAACTCTTCCTTCTAGGAAAGCCAGAAAAACCGCACAGCACAGTAATGGGGCCAGGGGCCTTCAGAACGCTGCTCCCCAGCCGGTCCCCCAGGGAGACAGCTACTATAGGAAGACGGGTCCCCCGCAGGCCCCCTGAAGGATGCTGACTTCCGGGCTCCACCAGCGAACCCCTCCCACAGTGGCCACATCAGCTACTCCTCCTTAATCACGGCAGCACCCCTATGGGCTTGAGGCTCCAGGCAGAGAAGGTCCGACCCTCTTATCAAAGGCAGCCAGGCTGTCACTGACAGCGATGTGGAAACTCGGTCCCGAAGGACAGCTGTCCCCAGGGTCTGTTCCCACTCCCCCCCGAAGGGCGAGGCTGGCAGTGGCAGGCCTCCCACCTTACTACTTAATGTGGGTGCAGGGGCTCGCCCTGGGGGGTCAGCAAAGTCCTCCCAGGCAGAGCCCCAGCCCCCTGCCCCGACGGAGGACTTCCGAAATTACCTCTCTGCTTCTTGGCGCTTACTTTAATTAGCGATTGACCTCGTTAATTCCAACTTGAGTTTCCAACAAAAAGAGGTCACGGAACTATTCAATTTACTACCTCCAATTTCCAGAGGGCCCACAGCAGCGGCCTGGAGCCCCCCAAGTCCTGGCGCCTGGTGCCTGAGCTCCCTCCCAGCTGAGAGCCCAGCTGCGTATTCTCAGGTCTCGCTGCCCAGGGTCGCTTTCAGAGCTCAGCCGCGAAAGCCACGGTCACCAGCACTGGCCTCGCTTCCAAACCCGCTTTGGATGCCGCTAGCCCCACGGAAACACAACCCTCGCGGCGACCGCCTGCCCTCCCATCCCGCGCAGACAGCCGGCGCGCAGACCCCTCCGGAGGGCAGCTCTGCACCCTCCCAACCCGGCGGCGAGGCCCTCCGCTGGGTCGCATCGGCTCGCGCGATCCAGCGGCGCCCAGCTCGGGTGCAAGTGAGTGGTGGGTGTCTGCGGGCACGCGCCCCGCGCCCCAGCCGCCCTGCGGAAGCTCCTGGGCCGCGGGCTGCGCGGGCAGAGCTGCCCGGCCGCCGGGAGAAGGGATGCCCGGGAGAAAGTTGCCAAGGGAAACTTGAGCGGCTCCAGCGCACCGGTGCCAGCCTCCTGCATAATTCACGGGCGGCGGGGGCGGGACGCGGGGGCCGCTACCTGCTCCGGCCGGGACTCCCACCCCGCAGGGGTGCGAGGCGGGCAAAGCCGAGCCCTTGGCGGAGACTCTGCGTGACCCCGGGGACCCGGGTGCCCGACCTGTGACCCCAGGGTCTGCAGGAGGTACGTCGACCCTGGCCTTCCAGGGCCCGATGCACCAGTCGCGCGAACCTGGACAGTGGCTCTGGGCGCTAGTACAGGGCGAGATGACCGCAGCAGGGTCTCCAGGGACCTGGCGACCGCAGCGCGAGTCCCCGCCCCCCGCGCGCCCCCTGGCGGCCCCGCACGCTGGTCGGCGAGGGGCGACCTAGAGCAAAGAGACCCCCGGGTGGGGGGAGGGGATGAAGGTAGATCCACCTGCGTTGCCCCAGGGGAAAACGCCGGGAGTGCTAGGGGTGAGGCTGTTCACGCGCGAGAAGGACAAAGGGGGTGGTCCGAGCTCTGAGCCCAAGCCACTTCCAAATCATTTTAAACCAGCCCTAAACCAGAAGAAAGCGCGGGCGAGGAGGGGCGGGGGTTGCGGGGGGTGGGGCGTTCTCCACAGAGAAGCGACCTCCACCCGACACGCAAAACCCTCTCTCCAACCCCCTATCCCCAGACTCTACCAGTCCAGGACTGCGCTTACCCGATAGTTGGTGCTTCCGGAATCCAAACGCACCCAAAATGCAGCCGGCGTACCGGGTCGGGCGCCCGGGGGCCACCTACAGTCATTCCCAGCCCGCGCTGGCTGCCCCTGTCACCCCCGCCCCGCGTCCCCGGCCACCGCCTTACCTGGTGCCGGGCCTCAGCCAGATCTCAGGGAGTCGGGGCAGGTCGGAGGCCCCTGGGGAGGGCCGGCGTCCGCTAGCACCTGGCTCGGCCGCGGGGACCCGCGCGGCGCCGCGCCCAGCCCGGCTGTAGCGCCGGAGCCCTAGCCGCTCCGCCGCTCAGGTGTCCGGGGTGGGGGAGGGGACGCTGCGGCCCCGCCCCGCGCTGCTGCAGGAGGCCCGGAGCTCCTCTCCCGGGCGACTCAGCTGTCCCTCCCCTCGGCCCTGAGCCGGTGGTGACTGGGGAGGGTGGGGGAGGGGTCCTATTGCCAACAAGGGCGCGCGCGGCCCGGACCCGCGCGGGCGACCTGCGCGGACGTCTGCCCCAGCGAGACCGTGGGCCCGCCCCACCTGCCCCACCTGCTCGGGCCGGTGTCGCCAGCTCAGGAGCAGCGCGCGGGTCTGTTGTAGCAACGCCGGCGGGGCAGGCGCCCAAGGCTGCCCCGCCCCGCCCCGCCCTCGCTGCGCGCGGCCGCCCCCCACCCCCCGAAGAAACCGAGCGGACCAGAAAGTCCCCTATTTTGTAAAGCCTGGCTTGTCTGTGCGATTAGAGAACGCGGCCGGCGCCGGCCCTGGAGTATTTTCCGTTCCCAGGATCTGGGAATACTGAGGCCCCTGCACACCGCGAGGTGCGCAGAGCACAGAAAACTTTGTGCCCGGTTACTGCGCCGCCAGCGGCGCCCGGGCCACCTTCCGCCTGGGTGCGTCCATCCAAGAAAGGTGGGGGATGGGGCCCGGGGAATAAACGCCAACCACTCAGGTGAACCCAAGAGGCCAAAAGCGCCCTCCGGAGACGCCCGGAACCCAATCACATTCAGGACTCGGGGATCGCTAAGTTTGCCGGAACCGAAAGGAGCTTGTCCTGAGACGAGGCCCGGCGGATTCACTCCTCCCACCCCCACGCGGGAGCGCCCGGCAGAGAACTTCCCTGCAGGCCCCAATAACAACGCCCTGGGGACTGCAGGGTGCGCGTGCTGGGTGTCTCCGAGTCAGCCACGGAGGGCTCTGGTCCCGAGTGTGCCAATATTCTGGACGGGGAGTTGTTCCTGCCTCTAGGATCTGCCCTCTAAAGCGGGGGAGGGGCGCCAGCGGCGTCCAGGTCGGGGAACCTTCCCTGACACACCCCCCACGCGGTTCCCCTTGAAAAAGAAACTGTATAGATGATATATGGTATATACTATTTTAAGTATTGTATACATAATTTTAACATGTACTTTACAAATATTTAAGTCAATTTTATGGGGCATGCCTGAGAGAGTTGCACGGGCCTATGACTTCAACATACCAAAGGCAAAGTTAAATATTTGCTCTAGATACTTTTTTTCCCTACTTGCATAATTGTCCCACATTTAAAAGCACTTAGGTTAAAAAAAAAAAAAAAGAAAAAGTTGTGTTTGGGGCCTGAATATTCCAGTACACGCACGGAGCGGGAGCGCGGTGGCCCGGAGGGCGGCTTCCAGGAGCCAACTCTCTCCCCCCTGCGCCCTTACACAGCAGACGTAATAAAATATTTGTTGAATGAATAAAGGAGGCGATCAATCAAGTCCTAATAATCCCCGGGAGCAGGGAGGACGCCCTGGCAGGATCCTGCGGGCATAATCCCTTTGGCAGGGCCCCGGGGATTCGGGGTTCCTCAGCGCAGATCCAGATCCCAGATACGGCGGGGAGGCCGGGCAGTGGGGAGCTTCACTTTCCTTGACTTCCGTCAGCCCCTCCCCGCAACCCCAGATAAACCACGTCCGAACTACAGTAGTGTGTTCAGGGTGTTGGGGCCTACAACCCCAACTTCAAAGGCAAGGCCCCAAGATATCACCTGCCTTCTCCCAGATTCCCACTCCCCTCCCCCAAACACCCCTTCCCAGATTTCTAGAAACATCCTCGCAGATAGCCAAGGAGGCGGCTGCCCAGAGCTCAGCTCAGAGCACGTTTCAGCTGCCCCTCAGAGGGCTCAAAGGTCAGAACCACGCTGCTGCCGGCCTCCAGGATACTCCCCTAGGGACCCAGGCCTCCCCCGCCTGTCCAGCCAGTGGCCGTCCCCTCCGCGACCACCCCGCGGCCCCCCCATCTGTTGGAGGCCCAACAGCAGCGCCCGGGAGAGCCCCATCTTTCTGTGTTTCAAGGACGGTAGGTGTCCTGCTTCTGTCCCAGTTTCCCTGTGCCCGTTTAGAGGTGTCCAGTTCAGCCGCGCGCCGGCGAGGCAGCATCCTCCCAGTCTTTAAACACCTCCAGGGGGAGGCTGGGGGTGGGAAGCGGGCCATCGTGAGAAGCGCTGTCGGTGCCGGTTCCAGGGAGCTCCATCCCCTCCCCACACACACAGCCTGTCCCTGCTGGGGTCCCAGCCCTGGACCGGCACTGAGCCTCAGTCACTGGAGCACTTCCGTCGGCAGCCTTATTTCTAGGGGCCCAGGGCGGCCCGCGGCCCACAGCACCCCAGGTTGGTTTCCGCTTAGGAAAAGGGAGCTTCTCCTTTCGGCCTCAGGACTTCAGGGCTGTCTGCTGTGGCTCCGGCAGGCTGCCTTCCGCGGCCCGGCGTGTCCGCAGAGGAATGAATGAGCTTGCGGACGGACAGACCGGTCCCCAGCGGAAGAGCTGCTCTTTCTCCCGCAACGCCCGAAGCATTCAGCCGTCCGTCACGATGCTGATGGGCTGCCCACTGAGCACGGGGCACCCTGGGACTTCCCTGGAAGAGGAGCTATTCTACAGAAAACTAGAAACTGGGACATCATACCATTAAGGGATGCAAGAAAGAACCGACTCCCCTATCCTGGGAAAAACGTAATAAATATTCCGTGGCTTAGATTAACCCAGACGTTCGCTACATGCAGCACTGTCCCCGTCTGTCTCTCCCAGGAGCAGCCCCGGGTCTGGGACCTGGGAGGCCACACTGTTTGGGAGAAGGCTTCTTAGTCTTCCCGGGTGGGATGACCTAACCCATCCCTTCAGCTCACAGGTGGGAAACTGTGGTGCTAAGAGGGATGGGACCTACCCGAGGCCATCAGGCCAGAGCCAGGGAAGGCAGGGGTGCCCCGGGGGAGCCAGGAAGGGCAGGGGTGCCCGGGGGAGCCGGGGAAGGCAGGGGTGCCCGGGGAAGGTGGGGAAGGCAGGGGTGCCCCAGGGGAGCCAGGAGGGGCAGGGGTGCCCAGGGGGAGCTGGGGAAGGCAGGGGTGCCCGGGGAAGGTGGGGAAGGCAGGGGTGCCTGGGGGGAGCTGAGGAAGGGCAGGGTGCTCAGGTGTGCAGAGGCAAGTGCAGGTAAAGGCAGGTGCTCCGGCCAACAATCTGCCCCATGTGCCGCCCCTGCCAGACCCTCCTGCTTCTGCCTTCTTTCCTACAGGTTTCCCACCGCAGCCAGGGGTCTACTGCCCTCAAGCCCCCCGCACACACCGAATCTTGGGCAAGTCACTCATTTCCCCATGATGTCAGGACAGCTTCTAGCAGGGTCCCACGAGCCGGCGGTGGGAATGCCCGAGGCTCTCAGCAGCCCCTCCACTCCTCCACGGAGTGCCTCCCATGCCGCCGGCCTGCATGCGGACAGAGAGCTGTACAACGCTCCATTCATCTTCCATGAATTTATTTTGCGTGGGTTGGTTTTGCAAAGGCTGCTGGGAAAGGTGTCTGAGCCTGAGGGCTGGGAGCGCCAAGGGTGCTCTTGCTCCCGCTGGAAGCCGCGGTGATCCGGGGACAGGAGCTGGTCCTGCAGGACCGGAAGGGCTGGGGGGCGGGGGCAGAGGGGAGGCAGAGGGCCCACCCAGGAAGCACCTTCCTCCCAGGCCTCCTGCGGTGCCCGTACAGCCAGGGGTCGGAGGGGTCGGCGTCCGGGGCGGCACTTGGTCCCTGTGGAGCAGAGCTGGCAGGTTGGGAGGTGACCCGTCCCGGCTTCTAAGAAGTGCCATTGGCTCACAGCAGGGACCTTGGGGAGCTCCTGCCTTGGGGGGACTTCCTCCTCTGTGTCTCCCTTTTCGGGTCCCTCACACCCGCTTCCAGGGGTCAGCTCTCAAACACAGCGCCCTGCCTCCCAGTCCCATTCCAGGCGGAGCTTTCCGGGGAAGCCCAGACTGAAGTAAGTGCTTGTCTTGTGGGTCTGTGAGGAAGAGGCAGCCGGGATCGGACCGGGCGCCTGCCCCAGAGAGGACGTGAACTTGGACCATGGAGCAGCCATGCTCAGGCCCAGGAGGGGTCAGCTGATGCGAAACAACCCAGCATCTGGACGCTATAGTTGGGAAACTAAACATACCGGAAGGGCCCTTTCTAACAGAGGACAGAGTGAAGGAGGGGAGTATCCCAAACGGAGCCGTTCTAACCGCGCTGCCACACCAATCACACCAGGAGGGTGGAGGCCGAGCCGAGACTGCACTCGTGTTCTAACCGGCCCGGGAATTAAGCTTTTTTGAACGTTCCGGGCTGGGTCAATGCCTGGATACGCACTCGGACCTTCAAGTAACCCTCTGAGGGACCCACCTGGACACCCATCTGACACCCATTATCCAGTTGCGACTGGGATATGACCAGATCGCCTGGCAGCCGTCACCTGACCACCGGACACTGACAAATGGCCGTCCTGGACCGATCCCAGGGCTCAGAACGCAGGACCCATCCTTCTCAAGAAGGCGCTGTTTACCGCGCGAACTTTTCACTTTCCTTTCTTCGTGGGAACCCTTCTGGGCTTCGCCTGGAGTGTCCCGGCTTGCCCGCTCCAAGACCCTTGAACATTCCCCATTCATTCCACTCCACGGAGTCCTGAACCAAACCAGGACAGGGCTTTTCTTAAACCTGGCGTGTATCTGAAGGAGTAAACATGCCAAAAAAATAAATAGTACAGAGACTTGTATCTAGAACACAGAAAAGACTCGGAAAAAAAGACAAACCGATACAAAGAACGGGCCAAACGCTTGGACGGAGCTCACAGAAAGGGCGGCCAAAGCGGCCTGTAGGCCTGCGAGGAAGTGCTCGAATTTCTTAGCTCGCAGACCGTCCCGACGCTGGAGGCCGGCCCGCACCCGCCTGTGCGCAGCTGGTGGGAGGGCGGACGGATACGCCCGCGCGGGAACACCGGCCAGCGGGATCCTCGGGGTCCGCCCCCGCTCTGCTCCTGGCAACGAGCGCCTCTGTGCCCCACAGTGCTCGAGGGGGCTCACGGCCCGGAAAGCCCCCCGGGGTCCCGTCCACAGCGATGGGAACGAATGAAGCAGGCCACGCCCGTGCGGAGGGAAACCCGTGGGAAACGAAGGTGGCGCTCAGTGCCGCAGGCAGAGGCACGGACTTGGTTCCCCGTTGCCGAGCGGGTGACAGGTGTGCACGGCTTCCTCTGCCGCCGGGAGGGAACCCGGCAAGCGTGCTGGGTGGCCCTGGAAGTGCTGGGCACCGCGACCTGGAGGGGACACAAGGAGACCTCTGGACGCTGGGGACCTTCTGCTTCTCCTCTGGGAGCTGCTTCCGTGGGCGCCGCCACTGCGGGGAACCCCGCTGCCCTTGTGATTCCTTTGTTTCCTGTCGACAGACTCAGGGGCAGTAAAAACGGGCTTCCCAAGAGCCTGGAAAGACTCGGAAACGAGACAGGCGAAAGGGACCACGGATCAATTGTTCGGAAAAGCTGCGTTAATCGCCAAGTGGGAGACGGGCCCAGAGACACCACCTAACAGCCACCCGTGCCCGGCACTCCCACCAGGAGGGCCTTCCCTGAGCGTTCAGCAAGCCCCACACTCCCTCTCTTCCTGTCGCCTGCCCGTTCCGACACCTCGCATGACTGCCTGTCTTCCACGGTCACTTCGTCACCTCCAGCTACAGTATGATCTCGCACTACGGGTTCTGTGGGCCCCAGACGGCCGGGAGCTTTCTGCAATGACCGAGGGCCGGCAGTTCTTCCCCAGCGTCTGGTGCGCAGCACGACCTCAGCTGCTTCTAGTGAATGAAGGAGGGCGGGCAGGAGAGAAGGAGGGGCGGGGAGGGAGAGGGTCTGGGGGAATTCCGTCTGTCCTAAATGTGCTTTTTAAAATGTATGAAGAAAAGAGAGGTGACTGTCAGTGAATGCTGCTTCAGCACAGGCCTCAGCACATGTGGGAAACTATAGCTAAACCCTCACCCACTCCTCATCACGGAAGAAGTTACGGTGGAGGAAGGACTTAGCCATTAAATGCAAAATAAAAGAGATCAGAGAAAGCCACGGATGATTACCCTCGGGGCCTCGGGCTGCAGAAGGCTGCAGGGCCTCTGGAGAGGTGCGGGAAGTTCTAGAGGGGGCTGGGGCGGGTCCTCAGCTGGGGTGGGGCCTGTGCGGTGACAGCGGCCAGAAAGGGAGGGGGGAGGGGCCAGAGGACACGTCTAAACCTCCGTATTAAAAAGTTCGCACATGCTCTGAACGTATAAGGGACCTCCACCAAGTACACCGCTATCTAGAAAGTAGTAAAAATCATCAAACACCTGAATAGAAAAATGAGTAAATGACGGGAACATTATTTTAAGGTATTAAAGTGTGGTGGTCGCTTCAATGAAAGGCGCGGGATTAAGCAAGCGCCCATGTGGGGTACAGAATGACCTCACCGTGGGCCGTGGATGCATTTACAAGACAAAACTAGACACCTTGTAGAGGAAAGCGTCGCAGAGAAGCTTTCTGGTTTTGGGAGAGGTGGAGCGCTCGGTTACGACAACGAAAGCACGATCAACGCAAGAAAAGGAAGCGGATGAGCTGGACTCGCTGGACTCGCTCGAAGTCGGAAACGCTGGCTCTGCGAAGAACACGCTCTAAAGAGCGTGGAAAGACGGGCGCTGGGAGAAGATGCTCGCAGATCTCCCGCCCGACAAGGCAGTCGGACCCGGAGTAACCGAGAGGTCTCCGAACTCAGCAAGAATAAAACCAGCAGCCCGGGGACCACAGAGGGGACGGCGTGGAGCCTGCACGCCAAAGCCGTGGAGACGGCCGAGGGAGACGGCGGAGGAGCGCGGGCCCGGCGGCTGCACGCCGGCCGTCACCGGAGGAACGCGGAGTAATCCGCACGCCCCTGAGAAACCGTGCCCGGCAGGCTGGGGAGCCACGGGAACTCTGCCGCGGCTCAGTGGCAGCATGGAAGGACACAGGCGGCGGAGTCCTTCGGTAAAACAGTGTGGCAATTGCTGGTGAAGTCAAGCGTGCAGCTTGGAATATATTTGACCCGGCATTTATCCAAGAGAAACAAAAAGCCGTGCTCACAGTGAGGCCTGTTACGGATGTTTGCAGCAGCTTCAGCGCCCTCCGCCAGGGACCTGGAGGCGGCCAGGTGACTGTCCCCCAGCCCCTGAGCCCCTCACTTCTCCAAGTGCTTCATGTCTTCTTCCTTCCCACGTCCTGTGGCCCATGTGATCCCAGCCCCGCCCATTCCCAGCTGGTGCCTGAATCCTGTCCTTCCATCTGGAGTCACTGGGTGCCCACCCTCCTGGGTCAGATCCAGAGGTCCTTGGAGTCCCGGCCTTCTCCCCCCACCTTGGTCCTCAGCCGCTCCCAAGAGTGGCTCCCACAAGCCCCCCTGCAGGGAACCTGCCCGTGAGGCTTCTGCCTTTGCTCTCACCCACCAGGCCAGATGGCCCTCGGGTCCCTGGGGAGCCTGCCCCCCAAACCCCGACATGGGGCCGGGCCCCCTGAGACAGGCGACCTTCTCTCTGGCCCCTGCCCCCTCACGTTGCCCTGTGGTCAGTGAGGGCTGGGCCCACTCCAAATCTGGGTCTGCAAACCGGTCCCCAAACTCAGAGGGCAGGAGGCAGAGGAAAGAGGCAGGCCGGTCCTGGGGGGCAGGGGGGCGGTGCAGGTTTATGAAGCCCGGGAACCTCCGAGGCAAGAGGAGGTCTCCGCCCCACCCTCCCGCACCCGAAAAGTGGGCCCAGAGGCCCAAGTGGCATTCAGTCACAAACCCCGTCCCGACGTCCTCAACGCCACCCACTTCCCCACGTCCATGACTTTGGACCAGCTCCCATGTCCAAGGACAGGGAGGGGGGAGGGGCCTCCAATGGCCTGGGGCGGCTGTCAGCTGGCGTGAAGGTCAAAGATGCTGAACTGAGGTCCCTGGGTGACCTCTTCCGGCACCAGGTCTCTGAATTAACTTCACGCAGGAAGGTGGCCGCACTGCTCCGGGGACCACGGTGTGCCGGGCACAGCGGAGGACACGGCCGGGGGTCAGACACACGCTCTGGCTTGAGTAGCTCAGAATCCAAGGCTGAAAAAGGCCAACTTCCCGGACAAAGAGCACGGGTTAAACGTGGAAGTGCAGCAAAGCGGGGGCCACGTTTGCTACGTGGAAGTGCAGCAAAGCGGGGGCCACGTTTGCTGGCCTGCACGCGGCTACGAGGGGCCGTGACGACGTCTCAGGGCCCCCTCACGGGCACGCACAGCTGGTTTCCCTGAGAAGAGTCGACCTCCAGCCGTCCACTGCTCTGCGGCAATGGACTTGAAGACACTGAGGTTTCACATCTTAAAGAAGTTGAAGACGAACGACAGCAACGCGTCTGGCCGTCGCCGCTGTCCCGGACAGGGATGGACCCGTTCGGTCGGCTTCCCACTTCTGAAAAGGCCTCTTCCCCCAGCTGGAGTCGAGGAAATGAATTCCAGAGCGAACAGGCAATTGCAAAGTCAAATGAAAACGTCAAACGTACATTATCTGACTTTCTCCGACAGGACCCTGGATGCCTTCTCTCCTTCTCGGCTGGCAGCCAGGAGTAGAGGGTTCGAGAGTTTAAATGCCATATGGGCGTCTGTCCTGAGCTCACCTCGGGCCGGGGCTGGGTGTGGGGCCCTAAGGCAGGAGGCCGGTCCAGGGGCTGCGTGGGCTGGCAGTGGGGAGCCCTGGAGTCCTGGCCTCGGGGTCTGGGCCCCGTCCCAGGTGACTGTAACCCCCCACCACACAGTCAGGACACGCCAGGTCCTGGAGGCCCGGCTGTAGTGGATAAATTGGGGGGCTCAGGCGCAGACACACAGACCTACCCAGTGGCTGGCAGACAGGAGGCAGGCTCCCACCGCTGTCCAGTCTGCCCCTCCTCCTGGCCTCTGCCGTCACCCGGTGGCCCATCACCGCCCCGATGTGTCTCAGTGGTCCAGGGTGGCCGGGACACTGCTCCAGGACCAGAGCCGCTTCCTCACTGTGAAATGCCTCCAACAAGTGCAGTGACGAGAGGGGATTGGCCGTTGGTTGTTTCGATGGCGGCAGAAGCTGGCAGACAGGAGGGGACAGGAGAGGGTACACCCCCCATCACCAAGCGCCCCTTTGTCACCCACTGCAGCAGGTGACAAAGGCCCTGCACTGGCCCAACCTGCCACAGGGACCGTCGGAAACAGAACAGGGCTGCGTGGGTGATGCCTGGTGTCTGGCTTACTCTCACTAACGCGAGTGAATGTATCATTACGGCATTATTTGTGTTCATGATCGGGGCCGGCGCTGAAAGTGAAAGGCACCAGCCCCTCCACCCCGGGAAGATCTGCGCCCCATTGTCGGCATGTCCCCCCACCCCCGAACCCCCGTTTATTCCAGGTACACCTCCGCAGCGGGGGAGGCCTGGGTTTGGGAGGGGGGAGGCGGCTGAGCAGCTTCCTGACTCCAGACTTTGCCCCGTTGTGTTAGGGACAGTGTCAGCCCCCCTGCTGGGCCCGCCAGGCCCCCGAAACCCTCTGGATCTCAGAACCGCCCCCACACCCCCCAACACATGAAACTGAGCGGCTGTCCTCTATCCGGTCAGACAGCTGACGGAAGAACACACGTCACGAGCCGGGAACACAGAGATCGGAACCCCCCACCCCAGGCAGGCAGGCAGGCGGCTGGGTGGGTGGGTGGGCCGGGCCCGCAGCCCTGTTCCGCCTGCACCAGCCGGACGATGCTGCCCTGGGCACACTGCGCCCCAGAGTCCTCGTCTGTGAAACAGGGGTGATGATAGCATGCATTTCAGGGGGTCTATGAGAGCAGATAAAACCAGGCACAGAACGTGGACGCGTCTCAGCACAGAGCCGGCCACATACTGAGTGCTCCGTGATGTCAGCTCTTGTCACCGTGGAGACTGGCGGAGACGGTGAAAGCCGGTTAGCCCCGAAACCGGAGGCCTGAGACGGCACTCAGGCTGCACCCAGCCACCGGGGAGGTGGCGCGGGGTGGGGGGCAGAGTCAGACCCCGACCCCGTGCGGCTCCAGGGGCGGGTGGGGGGCTGCCAGGCGGCGACTGGGGCCCAGCACAGAGAACGGGCAGAGACATTCTAGCGGCAGCCCTCACCTGGAGCCCACCCTCGGACGCAGACACGCGGGCGGCGCCTGCGCGGACCCTGAGGACGGATTTCGAAGCAAGTTCCAGGATTCTGAGGATACAGATGGTTTTTACAACAGTAAAACTACTTGATTTTTAAATGAAATTTTCAAATAACGTGGATTTCTTTCAACGATAGCGAAACCCTCCCCTATGCCTTTTGCTGCTGTCTCTGCCCCGACCAGACGCCCTGTATACTCAGGGGGCTGTGCCCCCACGCTCACGGTCCCAGACCTGTGGTCTCTCTTGGCGCCTGGCCTGCCTCGCGCCTCCTTCTCCACCACAGGGAGCCGGACCGGCCCTCCGCACGCACGCGTGGCCCCTTCCACAGCGTTCTGTCTGAGAGCGCCGTTCACGCCGTGGCCCTGCTGCAGCGAGCGTGCACGGTGCTGTCTGCTGGGCCGGCAGGCGGGGCCCCCTCTGGGGAGGTGTGCCCCTGTCCCCGCCGGACGCCTGGGCACACCCCCGGCGACCCCGAGTCTGGCTCACCCTGGACTCACGGGGCTGTCTCACAGGGACCGTGCCCGGCTGTAGGACGTGTCAGGGGGGTGAAAAGGGACGGCGTGGGGACCACGGCGGGCACCTGTGCTGGCTGCAGCGTGCACAGGGGGGGCCAGGGGCCTTCCTACCCCCACGGGGTGGCTGCCTGAGAACAGAAAAGGGGGTTTCAGCTCAACGCTCAGCCCACCCAGAGGTTACCCCCCTCTTCATTAGCAACAATCGAGCTCTTACTGAGCCAGCCTTTGTGTCCTAGACCTCAGCGGGGACGACGGGTAATTGGCCCAGTAATAACTTAATTACGGAAGGCTCATTACGAAGAATTATAACCAGCGTCTCTCCTGCAATGGCTCCTCCTCAGCCCCCTTCCCCGAGTGCCTTTAAAGCCCAAGCCGCAGAGAGCTCACATTCAGAGCCAAGAGCCCTGGCCGGGTGCCTCAGCGGGTTGTCCCTGGACCAGGAGGTCACTGGTTCAATTCCCGGTCAGGGCACACGCCTGGGTTGCAAGTTCAATCGTTGGTCAGGGCGTGTATAGGAGGCAACCGATCGATGTCACTCTCTCACATCGATGTTTCTCTTTCCCTCTCTCTCTGCCCTCTCCCTTCCTCTCCCTCTAAAATCAATGAACATGTCCTTGGGTGAAGAGCGAGGGGGGAGAGCCCAGAGGTGCCCACAGCTGGCTGCTGCAAAAGGCACAAAGGGAAATCGAGTGGCACCTGCACACAGATGCAGTAAAGACAGAAAACAACCGGGGGAGACGCGGTCCATTGTTTTAACAACAACAAACTATGGATCGCTGCCACGCCTGAGTTTTCTAAATTTTGTTTTCGATTCTGTAATGAGAGCTCGGATAGCTTTCTAGGCTCGTGCAGGGAGGAGGGTCTTGTTGCCACATGTGCTCTTAAAAATAGCAAACGGAGCAGAAGGCAGCACAGTGAGAAAACCGAGACCGCTGGATGGAGCTGGCTCTCTGTCCAGCTAAGGGTCTCCGCGCCGCGCCTTCGGAAGAGCGAGGTGGGTGCGGCGTGGCTGCGCCCTGAAGGACACTGCACCCTGGCGGCCCCTCAGAGCCAGGGCACCTGGCACCCGTCTAACGCAGAACAAGAAACACAAGCCCAGGGCACGGCGGCCGAGCAAGGCACCCCCAGCTGGGCCGGACGGCCTGCGGGCAGCCTCGAGCCTGGAGAGCGGACCTCAGAACCAGGAGACGGGGCGGGCGCTGGAGGCGGCTGAACGGGGCTGGACCTGCCCGTGGGGCCTCGTCACACTGCAATGACAAACGTCCCCCAGTGAGCACATCTCTGCTTCCTGCCACCCACCGCGGTGCGTCTCAGTGACTCCGTACAGCTGTCTCCCACCGGCCTCCCAAATTGCCGCTGCAGGAAGTCAGGGCGAGGAGCACGCCCCCATCACCCAGCTCCTGGTGCCTCCACTCCCCTTCCGCTCCTGCCACACTGGCCGAGGAACGCCGGGTGGGTGGGCTTGCCTGACCTCGAGGGGACGGACGGGAAATCCCTCTGTGTTCAGGGAGGGCAGGAGGGCCGGATAGGACTGGCCGGCACCAGTGAGCTGGCGGCGAGGCCGTGACTCACACAGAAACGCAAGGGCTGCTTCCCAGGGACTGAGCCCTCGCCTGTTGGCCGGATTGCTCTCCCTCTGAGCATACCGTCCACCCCCTCCCGAGTCAACGAGGAGGGCAGTGTGAGAATCACCTGTGCGCACACACGCACGCACACTCCTGAAATGCGCCGTCTGCATCTGTGGTGTTGAACAGCTTGGTCTGGGAGTCAGACAGGCCCGGACGTGAGTCCTGTCTGCCACCACCCGCCCCCGCTGGGTGAGTTTGGGCAAGTCCCTGAACCTGAGCCTCAGTTTAGTTATCTGTCCAATGGGAACATCGGCGATAACCATCTCACCCCGAGCTGGGAGAGGTCGGTAGGATAATTCACGTTAAGTGTCCCTGCGAAGCGCTGGAAAGGCGAGCTGTTCTTGGCTGCTGCGGTCGCTGGGACGGGCGGTACCAGTTACACTCCACTCTAGCACACGCACGATTCATCGGAAAGTCAGCAGGGAGCGAGATCTGGCGAACCTCTTACCAACAACGCAGCGCCCAACAAGCCCTGGTCGGGGGGTGGGGTGATGCTCAGCTGATTGGAGCGTCTCCCGTAGACCGAACCATCATGGGCTCGGTTCCCAGCCAGGGCACACACCCAGGTTGCAGGTTCGATCCCCGGTCGGGGCATGTACGGAAGGCAGCCAGTCAGTGTTTCTGTCTCTCTCACATCAATGTTTCTCTCTCTCTTTAAAAAGCAATGAAAAAAAAATACCCTCCCCACCCCGAGCTCTGGCTGTCCAACACTCCTAAGTCACATACTCAGCAGAACCCGACTCCGATTTTCTTTCTTCCCGTCCAGGGCACCAGACGGTATTATGGTTCAGCAAGCGGTTCCTCCCCCTGTCCCCCCAGCCGCCGCCCATCCACGGGTGCAGCGCCCGTGCCCGCCCCGCTGGCCTGGCTCACTGTGTTCACCGGGCCTGGGAGGGCCGAGCGTTCGGAGCCAGACCAGGGCCCGCGGCCTCTGCTGCTGCGGTCCGTCCCTCGGCAGAGCAGGCCCCAGACACCTGCCCTGCAGCCCCAGTCCCAGAACGAGGCCCACATGCAGGGGGCCTGCCCTGCAGCCCCAGCCTGGCGGGGCCCATGGGCCCGGCACAGCCACGGCCAGACCGCCGTCCTCTGAGCAAGAAGCACGGGGACAGAAAGCCATGAAGATTTCAGGGTCACCTGTGGTCACTGCAAAGCTGCCTAATGCACATGGATTGTAAAAAGGCCTCGAGCCCTTGGCCTGGTCACAGCTCCCGACGAGCTCAGCGTAAATAAGATACTTTGTTAACACTGAATGAGGCCTCCAACACGCTGCAGCCTGGAACCGGCTAGTCTGGAGAGAGCTGTGCTATCACACATCTATCCACAGCGCACACACACACACACGTGTGCACGCATAAATGGGTGAAAAGTCACCTGTGGAAATACACACTAAAGAGGCCGATGACGTTTGCCTCCTGATGCTGGGAATTACGGGTGATTCTTTACAAATCACGTTTCGCATCCCTCTGAAATTACAAAATCACTGCACAGATGTCCAAGGAAACCCGAACGTGATAAAAGGGATCGCCCGTGCAGAAGGTCTTTCTCCCGGTCTGACCGGCGGCCTTACTCCTGGGATCGGGGTTCCTGCAGACCGGGGTGTCCGTTTACAGACGTCCCAGGGCCCTTATTTCGAAGCGACCCCGATTCTCCAGCCAGCCCCCGAGGGAGCAGGCCTGAGGACCTAAGTCACACTGTACCCAGGACTGGGACCGAGGTGCCGCACAGTTACTCTCTTTCTCATCAAGTGATGGATTGCATTTTAATCCCCACGTTTCTAGAAACAAGAGAAACAAACGCTTTGTGCCTTTACGTGTTTGCCTAGTTGGAAGGTTCGAGTCTAGCTTTGAAGAAGGAAATCTCCTTTGATTCAAGAATTCGGGATTGTCTGTTATGTCACGAGATCAACTTCCAAATCTTGATTAGAGGACGTTAAAGACCGGAAAAACTGTCGCAAAGGTCTGGTTAGTTCTCCGGGCCACGTCTAGATTAAAAATTCTTCTATCCTTGTGGAATTCCCAGGGAGGTCTGAAGCCATGTGAACGGGAGGAAAATAAAACTCCGGCTCTTCGGTGGGTGTTCATTTCTACGATCCTCCTGTGTCGCCCCTTGAAACAGCTGGGGGGTGGGGGCGGGTAACAGAAACTGACTGAATCGGTGTGTGAAACAGCCACGTGGAGACCTCGCTGCACAGGCAGGAGCTCTTCCCTAGTGTGGCATCCCTCCTGGTTGGAAAGAGCTCGTGACGTGACCCGTGCTGGGGTCAGGGGCGGCCCAGGCTCCCGGGTATGTGGTCTCACCCTCCGGAATGTACAGGTGAGGGGTGGGGGTCCAGCTGGGGCGGCTGCGTCCTGACTACGGTCCGCACGGGCTCCTGGCGAGGAGGCGAGCTCTTCGGGCCGGACCTCAGGCCTTTTCCTCCCCTCTTCTCGGCGCTTCCTACACGGCCCCCACCTCCTGCTGGCCGCCGGCACCCACGGAGCCTGCCCTCTCCCGGAACATGGAAACCAGCGGCGGGGAACAGACCACAAGGACGGGCGCCTGGAGGCAGAGCTGGGACCACTTTGGGAGACCGGGCGCAGCGCGGGGTTTTGAGGTGAGCACAGCGCGCCGTGTGGACGGCCGCTCCACTGCCCGCAGAGACCCGGAGAGACGCGCCCTTGGGCACCTCGCACAAAGACGTGCGGGCGGGGGTGTGCCACAGCTCGGCCTGCCACGGCCCCGCACGGAAGCAGCCCAACAGGTGGGCGGGTCAGCAGAGCATGGTTCATCCCCGCCACGGAGGCAGCCTGGGAACACGGGCGTGAGCGGGCAGGGGCGGGGGCAGGGGACGCACACAGCAGTCCGGTCAATGCACAGCCACAGTGCTTCCCGGGGGACAGATTAAAGAAGCACAAATCCTGGCCATGGGTTCTATTTATATAAAATCTGGAAAATACCCACAAAACCTATGATGACAGGAAACCCAGAGCAGGCGCCTGGGTCGGTTACGAGGGAAGGAGGGACCCAGAGGGACGTGAGGAAACCCTGTGGGGCGAAGGACATGACCTCACTTTGACTGTGGTGACGGTTTCACGGGTGCACCCTCATGGTCCCCACGTGGGGACGATTTTGCCCCTCGAATTGTCACGCCCGGGGAGTCGCTGTGGGCGTTGGCAGGCAGACGCCACAGGGATGACACCAGACACCCTGTGACACACAGGACAACCCGCCCCGCCCGATAACAGCGAGGTCTGCAGGCCCCCACTCTCCCGGGGCCGTGGCTGGAGGCGCGGTGCGCGGCCAGGGCAAAGGTTACCGGCTCCTGCGCGCTGCCCGTGGGCCCGTAAAGCTGTGGAGAGGTGCGACCCCCGCCCGGCCGCTGGCCCGCTGCACGATGGTGCTCATTTCACGTCACCTGTTTCCACTCTGAAACCACGGGGATGGTCACGTTCGCTCCCCCGCGCTGTTTAGCAAGAGACAGGACTGGGGGTATGAGCTGTGGGGCGTCTCAGGCCCGTGGAACTGGCCTCAGCTCCCAGGCGGGAATGTGACCACGTCCCTAGAGAACCAATGACCCAGGCAAACGACCTCTGAGTTTTCAGGTAAAGGTCCCAGGCCTGTGGGGCGGGGGACCCAGGGAGTGGGCTGGGGACGAACGCCCAGCCGAGACGGAAGTCCCACCCCAGCAGGTGGAAAGGCCTGGGGAGGACGGTGGGGCCTGGCTTTCAGTCTGTCCCCAGCAGCAAATACGACTTTGATAGGATTTATGTAAAGATATAAAAATTTCATTTTGGGCCAAAGTTATTCACTGGGTGTCAGCCACCAAAACACTCAGGAAAATGGAAGGGGCTCGAAGGTCTTGACGCGCAGCCAGCGCCCGGGGCCGCCCACGGCTCGGGCCCGAGCCCTGTGCGGGACAGGCGGAAGCGGGTGAACGGGCTCACCTCCGCGGTTCAGCCCGAGAGCCCTAATCCGGGCGCCGCCCCCCCCAGCACCTCCAGGGAGACAATAGGGGACGGGCTGGGGAGCGGTGGGGAGCCCTTGGGGAGCCTCAAAGGCCCTTTGTTCACTCGGGAGGAAGCCGGTGAGAAAGCGAGGTGGCTTGGCAGCGGGACACCACGCCTTTGTCTTCTCGCCGTGCTGGGGCCTTCCGGAAACCGGGGCCGGCCGGGGAGGCCAGGGCTGCCTTCCCGCCGTGACGGCCGGGCATCTGCAGGCCCCGGCTCCCCCACGCTGAGGGCTGCCCGTCCTGGGGAGGGAGGGCACGGGCAGCCGGTCTCCGCGATGCACTCCCCTTCCCCACGCCCCTTGGCAGCCCCTGGGTGTGACCCAGAGCAGGCAGCAGGGACAGAAAGGGACCCGAGGCCCCCAGGAGAGCTCCGGGACATCCCCCACCCCCCACGGCTGGCACACAGAGGATGTCCCGCTCGCTCCAGTCCTGGAGGGCGGGGAGGGAAGCTCTCACCGCTGACCACGCCCGTCCCCATCTGCAGAATAAAGAACCCTCAGGTGCCCGGAGCGGAGAGAAGGCCGCCAGCCGGCCCACTGCTGGGGTGCACAGCCCCCGCCCTCACCCGATGCTCCAGGAACCGGGCACACCCGGCAGGTCCCCGTCTTGGCTGAGGGGGCCGCTCCGCTGAGATGGCCGGTCCCATCTCTCCTGGGCAATCCCCGCCCTGCGGGGTCCTCAGGGCTCTCCTGGGACAGTGTCCCCTGCAGGCAGACGGGCCGGGTGACGTCCTCGGGCAGCACATGGCCCGCCTCCTCTCAGCACAGCCCGGACCCCAGGGGCTGTCTTGCCCGGCCGGGCCCCCTCCCCAGCTGGACAGAGAGGGGCCGGAGCTCGGTCGCTTCTGGACCCCCCGGGCCGGGTGCGGGCCTGGCACACAGCGTCCTCACTGCTCCGTGGCACACACGTGCTCGGTGAGGGCCAAAGGGAGCGGCTTTCTGAAGGGACCGTGTCCAGCAGAAGTGGGGGGCGACATTGGGCGGTCAGTGCTTGTGGGCAAGGGACATGCCCGCTTCCCCCGGCTCCCTCACAGTCACGGTCCGAGCCTCCTTCTGGACGAGAGGTGCCGTGGAAGCTGACCGGGTGCCAGCGCCCCGGCGCAGAACAGGCCGGGCTGGTTGGGTGGGTTGTGCGGGGGCCAGACTCTGGGGGGAGGGCGTTCTTCATAATCTGGCTTGTTTACCCAACAAACAATGAAACAGGGCGGCATTGTCCGCAGAGGCCCCGGCGCCGTGAGAGAGACCCCACTGGAGCTCAGGAATGCGGGGAGCCTGGGAAGCAGAGACCCGGAACCCGGCGTGGGGGCACGGGGGCGGCCCGGGGCCGCGGGCTGCCGAGCACATGGGGCGTGGGCCCAGCTCTGTGGTCAGTGATGTGACGGGCAGTGGTCAGTCTCACATCAGCTTGGCCGGGCCAGTGGGGGCCCAGATTTGGGTCCACGTCATGCGGGGTGTTGGGGTGAGGGTGTGTCTGGGCGAACGGAGGGACGTAGCCAAGGAGACTGTCTCCCACAGTGGGTGGGCCTCGTCTGGCCGGCTGAGACTTTCCCACCTTCCAAACGGACACCCTGTCCCTGTTAAACCCTAACCTGCTAGTCCCATCCCCCGCCCCCGCCACCACCACCACCGTCCACGCTCTGTCTCCGTGAGTCTGACTCCTCCGGGGACCGCGTGCGGGTGGGTCCTGCAGGACCCGTCCTTGTGCGTCTCTCTGAGGCGCTGCTCTCCGTGCCCGGGCTGCTGGGCCCCTGCTGGGCTGCGTGTGTGAAGACCTCCCCACTGTCCCCGCAGCCACCGTGCCGTCTCGCATCCCCACGGCAGTGCACGGGGTCCCCGCTTCTCCACGCCTCGCCCACACTTGTCATCTCCTGTCTTCCACAGTGGCCATCTGGACGGAGTGAGCTGGCCCTTGCGGTTGTTCTGAACTGTCCCCACGTCGCTGAGCACACACCTCACCCGTGAGAGAGGTTCCCACCCAGTTCCGTCTGCTGTTTCACAAACCCAGGCCGACGCTGGACTCGCCGCCACGCCGGCCCTCCCTTCACAGACGGAGTGGGGTGGCACAGGGCACGCCCTGCGGGGCGGGGGGCAAGTGCAGCGACTTTCTCTGGTTGCCGAGTCACAGCCCGCATGGTCCCCGAGTCCTTCCAGACTGGCGCGGTCTGGGTGGCCCCTCCCCGGCTCCTTCCCACGCCTGGTGTCGGCCGAACCCTCCCACCGCACAGGGAAGGAATGCCCTGTTTTCTCGGCGTCTCCGACGGCTGGCGGGTGAGAGCAGCCCCCCACTGGTGCAGCACGAGTCTCCCCTCCGCGAACCGCCCGTCCCCGGGCCTCTTCCTCCTCGTGGGTTTGCCTTAAAGCGCCGTCCCGCCACCCGCCACTGAAGCAGGACGAGACAGGCTGCTTTTCCTCAAAGCGAGGCTTCCGACAGCGGGAGCCTTCCCCGTGCTGGTGGAGGTCGGGCCCAGGCCTCGCCCAGCGCCCCAGCTACACTCCTTCCCATCCCCTGTCCCCGCCGCACAGCATGGCTCAGCTCTCGTGATGCAGCTGAGAAGGGCTTGGGGCATGCAGGGGTGGTGACCGGGACGTCCCCACCCCGGCACCCTGGCACCCATGCCTGTCACTGGAGCTGTGAGCCCAAGACCGGCCGTGCGCACCCAGCGGTCTGCCAGCTGCCCCTTCAACTGATGACCTGAGACCCCCAGTCACTCGGCCGGCCGGCACACCGGGCACTGGGGCTGGCCGGCGACACGGGTGGGCACAGCACAGGATGACAGAGGCTGGGTCGCAAAGCACCTGAGTCGTGGGAGCCGAAAAATGCAGGTTTTCAACTGTCACATGAAGCTCAAGCCACAGCCTTGGGGCCGGGGGGAGGGTGGCCAGGGGGACCCCCCCGAGGGCCTCGCAGGTGGGGGGCGATGAGGTGCCACAGTGGGGAGCAGGCCCTCCAAAGCCCGTCCTGGGGCCGTCCCCTACACCCACACTGTCCCTGTCCACTGGGGACGTGGCGGGGCCCTGCAGTGGGACACACAGCAGGCCTGTCGGTCCCCGAGACTGTGACACCCAGGCCCAGGGCTCCTGCCCCAGCTCGTGCGGACAGACGCCTGCGCCCTCTGTCGGGGACAGGACGCAGAAGGCAAGGCTGGTGGCAGCGCCCCTGCCGGGGGACAGGGGGCCACCGGACCCCCTCGGCCCCTGGTCCAACAGGAAACAAGCAACGCCAGCCCTCTGAGCGGCTGACTCCCGTCCCCTGTCCCCCAGTTGGCGGTGGAAGGGGGTCCCAAATGCGGGACGAGGCTTCCTGACGCACGATTCGTCGCTGTTCCGAGACACAGATTGGACTGCGCACCCCGTCTTTTTAAAAATTCTATCTCTAAGTCGTATCTTTCTAAAAAGCAGTTTTAGGGTCATACAAAAAACAGCACACAGTACCCAGCACCCCCACCCCCCATGTCCCCTTCATTCCCCCGTAACAGTTTCCCCCTCGACGCCCATCCCCCACCAAGGGTATGGACAAATGGACACTTGTCACAATCCCTGAACCTCCACAGACATGTCATTGTCACCGGAGTCCACGGGTTCCCTCTGAGTGTTGTTCTTTCTGGGGATCCGGACAAATTCGTAATGACATGTCCCCACCCGGATTAGTCTGGACCCCGAATCCAGTGACCCGTGTCCTTATGAGGAATGTGGAGGTGACACAGAGGAGAAGGCGACGTGAGGACGAGGGCAGAGACTGGACGGGTGCGTCCACGGGCCAAGGACGCGGAGGGCTGCCGGCTGTGCCCCGAATCTAGGGGAGAGCAGGCACGGAGCCCCCCGAGGCCCCGGCGCGGCCCCCACCTTCGCCTCACGCTGCGGCCTCCCCGTGTCTCGGCCCCGGGCGGGGTCATCGGCCACAGCGGCACAGGCTGTGGGGCAGGCACAGGAATAGGCAGGGACCGTGCGGGTGCCGCGGCCCGACGCAGCCGGCGGACCCCGGACCGTCCCTGGAAGGCTCGTGCTGTGCCGTGCACCGCGGCCGGAAGGCTCCGGAGCAGGCGGGCGCCGGCCGGGCTCAGCTGCGGGCGTGGGCGATGCTGTCGTTCCCCGATTTCGCCTGCTCTGCCACCCAGACTCCGGGACGGCGGAGGCTTTCCCTTTCTTCACCGAGAAAGAACCTGTCCCACAAGCTCAGGTTTCTGGGGGCCAGAGAGAAGCAGAGAAACGGCGTCTCCACCCTCCCCCGTCGGCGTCCGCGCAGGCGGTGAGACCCCACCGGCGTCTGACGGCTCCTACCCCGGTGGCAGGCGGTGGGGGCGGCGGGCTCCGCTGCCACCGGGGACTCACAACACACAGGTCCTGACGGCCGGTTCCTGGAAAGGTCTGGAGGAAGCGCCAGCGGGAGGTGTGCGCCCAGATTTAGAATTTATCGGCCTCGGTGACCTTTGCTGTGGAAAACCACCTGTTTCTAAGGAACGCGAAGAACGTGTCTCAGCCTGTCAGACGGTTTGTCAAGGCTTGCACCTCGCTCAGCCCCCTCCCCTGCCAGCACCTGAGGGTCCCCGGGGCTCCGCCATGCACCGGGGTGACCAGGCCTCCATGCCCCAGGCACCAGGTTTGAGCTGGCGTGACCTTGGTCCGGGGCCATCCTGAGTTTCCCCAGCGGCTCCAGGACACAGCCCACAGGGAGCCCGGGGCGGAAATTTCCAGAACAGCCTCGACAGAGCGGGGTTGGCACTGAGGGACAACCTGTGTGTTTGGGACGGCGGGATGATGGCCACCGCCAACAGCCCCCCCTCCCCACGTGCCCCGAGCCCCCTCCTCTGGGACTCCTAATGGGAGGAACCCTTCCTCCATAGGCTCCCCCATCTGTGGCTCGTGACCCGCACGCTGCCCTGGCCGGGTGGCGCAGTTGGTTAGAGTGTCATCCTGTAACCGAAATGTTTCGGGTCCGACTCCCGGTCAGGGCACATGCCTCGGCTGCAGGCTCGATCCCTGGGCCAGGTGCCTGAGGGAGGCAGCCAGTCGGAGTTTCTCTCTCACGTGGATGTTCCTGTCCCTTCCTCTGTCTCTAAGAGCAATGAAGAAAACCGAGCAGTGCGCCGGCTGCCAGCCCCTCCCCACCAGGCGCTGGCCCGGCAGCCTCCATCTGAGCCGGTTTTGACCATTACCGCCTGATCGCTGAATCGGAGTTGTTCTCGGGCTTAATTATGCCGTGCTCATCCGACGCGTCTGCCAGTTAGGCTGCCACAGCTCCGAGGTCACTTTCAGCCACGGCTCAGCTTTCACTGGCCTCCGAGCGCCCGCGGCCCCGGGCCTGTGCCTCCTGCCAGGCCAAGTGGCAGAAGCCGAGGCCTGCAGTGCGGGGGGCTGGCACGTGTGTTTGCAATGCGGATGAAGTCGACGGGCAGAATCGCCCGGAGGAGGAGCAGGGTCGCGTGGAGCCCACGTCGGGCACCACGCTGCCACGGGTCCATGGTGGCGCGCCCCAGTTCTGAGCTTCCAGACGCAAGAGCCCCTTCCTCGGCAGCACGTCGAGCTCCGTCACCTGCTCCTGACACGGTGGTGTGTCAGGAGGACTGAGCAGGTCCCCGGGCTCATCTGCCTCCTGTCACCACTGTGACCATGTTCTAAATGAGCAGAGACAGGCACCCAAAACAACCCTTTGCGTGCAGGGATCACCTGTTCCAACCCCACCGGGGGTTTTCCTTCTTGCCCCGGCAGCGCTGGCCGACTGGGAGTCTGCAGGGAACGCCGGGGGTTTGGCCCCAGGGCCGAGACTGGAATCCTCGATAACATCTCTGACTTCGTGCCTCCGGGCAGCAGCCTCCCAAGGACAAGAAACCAGAAGGCAAAGACCGTGTTATGTGTTATCGGGTTTCTGGGGCTGTCATGACCCTCCACAAACTGGGCTCTTAGGCAACAGGCCCGCATCCCATCACCGTCTGGACCAGAAGTCTGAGATCCCTCTGGCGAGGGCTGCGATCCATCTGGGGGACTCAAAGCATGACCAGGCTGTGGCGGTGTCCCTCCGGGCTCTGCCTGCGTCTTCACACAGCTTCTCCCATATCCGCTTTCCTCGATGGCCGTTACAAGCACAGTGGCCCACCAGGTGAGGCCCATAAACTCGTCTCCAGAGCCTTCACTGAATCCGGTCTCCGAAGACCCTCCCCCGGACGACGGCCACGCCCCCAGGGATGGGGTGTGGACCTATCTTTTGGGAGGATGACTGTCAGCCGGGCCTTTCGGCCCACTTCCCGGAGGGGGCCGGGCGGCGAGCAGGCCCGTGGGACAGTTCTCGCCGACGGACACTCGCAGAAGCCCAAAGAGGGGGACTCGGCCCCATGCCCCAAACCCACTGTGGCCCAGCGGCTGGTGGGTCTGTCGCCAGGCCAGGGCTGGAGGGGCCTTTGTCGCCCGGACGTGAGGCTTCCGGGGGATGGCAGGAACGGCTGTGTGGAGTCTGTCCAGCCAGACGGGGGGAGGGGGGGGTCCCGTGCTTTCCGAGAGCCGCTGCCCCGCTCAGCAAGGTTTTACTTCCTTCTTCCTTTTTCCTCGCTGCTCGCCAGCCCCGGGCTCTGCGGGGCGGCCGCTGAGCGGAGGCGAATCCACACACTGGCTTCCCAGCTGGGCACTCCTGGTGTGTGGCGTCACCCTCCAGGGTGGCGTCCTGAGCGCTGGAGGGCGCTCAGCAGCACCCCCGGCCTGGACCCACTAGAGGCCCGGAGCACCCCCAACCGTGACCATTTAAAGTGTCGGCACACATCACCGTGTGCCCTGGGGCGGGGGGTACAGATTCCCCCCCAGGTGAGAACCACTGCTGCCCGAGGAACGGCTGCCTGGCATCCCAGACCTCCATGGCAACGTTCCAGAATGTTCTGAGCCTTGGGTTTTCTAATGGGGATACAGATACTCAACGGCTTTATTGCGATCGTCATGGTCCCTGTGTGTGAAAAGGTTGTCAGGAGGGCAAGGGACACCCGACAGATGGCATCACACGTGCCTGTGTGTGCTTTTCCAAAGTAAGGTGTGTGTCCCACACTTGCACCACACCAGGCACATGGAAGGGACTCCCTGGGACACGTCACCAGGTGCTCGAGACCCTCACATTGAGAGGTGACCGGGACTCGCCGGTCCCAGCCCTATGCAGGCCGGGTCCCTCGCTCAGCTCCAGCCGTTGGGCTGTGTGGTGTCCTTTCTCCCTGCCCGGGGGTTTGTCTGTCCTCAGGCTGGCGGGGCAACTGTGGGGAGGGAGCGCCCTAAACTTTCCTTCAATTTGCATTTTGAGAAGATGCTTCTGGAACGTCGAGCTGGCTGGGAGCCACTCTTTTCTGCACAAATAGCCCACATCGTCCTGGGAACTGGCCTCCACCCAGCAGCACCCAGATGGACGGAAGCCCGGCCGTTCCGGGCGATGTTGGACTCCAGCCATCCCCGTCTTCAATGTCCCCAGGCCACTCCAGGAGCCGGGGGACACCGTGGGACCGGGTCTCCAGCCAGCCACTCGGTGGCTGAGTCGAGCAAGGAGAGAAAACCGCAGAGCATTTCAGCGCTCCTTAAAGCAACCCACCGGGGCGACAGACGGCCCGTGTCTTTCCCTTTGCTTTAAATCCTGAGCAGAGAGCATGAGATCTGTGCTCTCGCCGGAATGTTCTCGCGGTCCGTCCACATTGTCCCATGCGGCTGAGTGACATTGTGCCGCAGGCACGGACCGCATTTTCTCTGTCCATTCATTCGCAGCTGGACCCACAGCCTGTGTCCACACCCTGGCCACGGAAGCAGTGCTGTTATGAGGGGACAGCATTATGCAGGGACAGCTGTCTCTCTGAGGTCCCAAATGTAATTCTTTTGGAAAAACACCCAAAGGTGGATTGCTGGGTGAGATGGTGGGTCCCTGGACCCCGCCTTTGGGCAGCTGGGTCGGCCCCAGCTCCCAGGCAGAGCGGGTTCCAGCAGGAAGCTTAAAGCAGCGTCAGAGACCCCCACCTCTCCACCCGGGGCAGAGGATGCCTCACAGAACTTCACAGAGGCGCCAGGTGCCCACCCAGGGCTGTTTCCACACCCCACTTAACAGAGCGGGCTGGGCACACCCTGACCCCATGTCTTCAGCCAAAGGGTCCCCGCCAGGCACCAAGAAGCCTGTGCCCGGGAAGCGTTAGCAGGATTGGGCCATGAGCTCTGACTCCTGACTGGGTGGTTGGGGCCCTGCTGGGACCTGGGTGTCTGTCTCACCCACTATGAACGGAGCAACTGTTCATAGGACCCTGTCCCTGTCCCAGGACCCTGTCCCTGTCCCTGTCTCAGCCTGGGACCCTTTGCCATCTAGGCCTGGGCACCCCATGACCAGCCCTGACCCCATCAAGGGCACAGACCCCACCTGCTCGGATCCCCTGGTGGGGCCCGCACCACGATTCTGAGCCTCTCTGTGTACCAGGTGTAAGGTGCCGAGTGACTGTCCCTAGCTCCTGGGCCAGATGTTGCCTCTTGCCCATGACCCGGGCGCCACCTGGGGCCGGGGAGCGGAGAGCCGCCCCTCCCCCGCTGCACCCTGGGGACCCAACAGGTACCGGATTCAGTGGGCTCCCCTCCAGCCG
Organism: Trachops cirrhosus; assembly: GCA_028533065.1. NCBI lineage: Eukaryota > Metazoa > Chordata > Mammalia > Chiroptera > Phyllostomidae > Trachops > Trachops cirrhosus. The sequence goes on along the minus strand of CM052543.1, from coordinate 1,677,673 downwards.
GAACGCCTGCTCCTCACCCCCCAACAGGGGGCCCACTGAAGCATTGGCACAGAAAAGGCTCCCCGCTTTCCAGGCCTCCCTGCCCCGCAGGGCCCTGCATGGGGGCCGGGCCTGATGGGCACCCTGGTCGCCGGTCGTTGGGCCCCAGCTGTGGCCGCAGCAGCAGACAGCAGCAGTCAGAGTGCCTGTCGCCTCTCCTCCTGCATTAAGGGCATTAAAAGCATCGTAGCTCGATCCTGAAGAGAGAGCAGCAAAATTGCAGCCAAAATGAGGTGGGAAAGATGGGCCAGCGGCTCCCTTGCCTCTAATCTTCTTATTCAAGCTCAATTTGGTGTCTGCACCCTCCCGGCGCAAGCCCTGCGCTTTGCCAGAGAAGTTCAGGAGGGCAAGGCCGGAGAGTGTGCAGCAGCACATGGACAGTGTGTGCATAAATTTGCATATCATATGCATCTATTACAACTGATCATAAATCGCATATTCAACTCACAGCAATCCCGTGCTTGCCTCACTGCTTCCTCTTACTCATTTCCTCCAAATGGCACGGATATCACGAACTGGCAGCTCGCTGAGGTTTACGCTGAGGACCAGACTAGGAGCCAAAGGTCCTTCGGGGAGGAGAGAGTTTGGGGTGCGAGGCGGGCTGGGGTCCAAGCCCTGGCACTGTGCATTTTACTCCGCTCTACACCCCTTTCTCGCCCGGACGTAAGGGTGGGGTGAGCGGTCTTAGCGCCATGAGGGACCCTGGTTTGACTGTCCTCTCAGGACCTCAATGACCTCATCTGTGAAATGGACAGTTTCAACGTCTGCTTCCTTCCTGCCTCTCAGTGGGCTGCGTAAATTACCAGGACCATCGGTCAAGTTTTCGTTGCAAGAAACTACCACCACTCCAGATTTAGGTTTTCAGATGAGGGATTTGGGACCAGCCACGGCTGCAAAGCCTGGGCTGGATCTCCAGGAAAGGCTTCTGGAAGAGCCCACAGGAGCTGCCCAATCAGGAGGCTGGTCTTGGAAGTGCTGAGTTCTAGAACGTTCCTCCAAGATCGGCTGTTGCCACCTTCACAGCCACTGCTGGACAGCAATGAAGCCGGTGGCCAGTCGGCAGGGAACCGCACCCCCGTGGCTGCGCCCAGCAGCAGAAACACGGGCGTCCACAGCTCACACAACCTGGTTCGCACACGACACCGGGTCTGCACTCAGGCCCAGCAGCAAGGGCGCCTGGGACGCACTTTCTGTCCTTCCGGCCTCTGCAACGCAGGAAGGAACCCCAGAAGGCGGCTGGAACCCCCAGGTCAATGCACCGCTGAGCCCAAGCGGTGACGCCGCATTTGTTTGCATGGTGACCGTTCCTGGACTTGGGAGCAACCTCACACAGGGCGATGGGGAGCCCGGCTCTGCAGTCAGACCGGGGCTCGCGTTGGGACCCCACTTTCCCTGGCTCTGCTGCCTGGAGCAAGACACAGAACCTCCAAACCTCGGCGTCCTCCCCAGGATGGAGGGGTTGGGGTAGAGGCTGGGATACACAGAGGGCTTTCGGACCTTGTGCAGTGCTGGGCACACAGTAAGGGATCCGTGAATGCTGACCACAGAGGGCAGAGGGAGAGGGGACCTGGGAGGGGTCAGCATGCCGCTGGACCAAGGGCTGGTCCAGAATCAGGAGGCCTGGGGCTTGGCCTTTAAGCTTTGTCCTGGAAGAAGCTTCTTCCCTGCTTTCGCGCTGCCTGCTGGGACCCGGCGGCTAAAAGCCTTCCCAGCAGGGCAGCCTGAGGGCCAGGCTGAGGGGCCGAGAGCCCAGGCCAGCCCTGGAGTGCCCCATCCATCTCAGCAGGGCCGTTCTGAGCGGCTCTAGCTGGGCCCAGCACAAATTATCTCCTGCCTGCAGGCTGGGCAGTGGCCCCAGGAGTCCCCTCCTGCTGGCCCTGCAGCCACCGGTCTCTGTGCCGTGCCCATTAGTCAGCCCTCACCCAGGTCCTGCCCCCCTCTCCTCCTCCCTGCCCAGCCCTGGAGGAGAGTGCAGGCAGGTCTCAGAGAAGGTCAGGGGCTCGTCCTGGTCTCGGGTCGGGAGCTGTCCACAGTTCTTTGGAAGCTTCACGTGGACGTGGCTCTGAGAAGCTGCCCATGCCGAAGTCCAGCGGGGGTCACAAATCCCCGTGTCCAGCCAGCGTCTCTTGTGGGGGTGGAACATCCGCCCAGCGGGGACTCCTTGCTTCCCCGGACCCTTCATTCTGTGGCCAACCCGGAAGCTCCATGAAGCAGGGACAGGCAGGTCCCTTTGGCCATCTCCTTGGCCAGCTGGGACTACGCCTGTGGACACGTGGCAGGTGAGCAGCACAGCCCCGTGGGCCCCCCGGTGAGTCCCACGAAGAGGCGGCACCCGAGCTGCGCACGCTGAGCCAGCCACTCGATGACGTGGGCAACTTACAGACGCTCTCCGCTCCGGGAAAAAACGGACCCAGCGCAGGAAGGCCGCCAGCCTTCGAAAGACGAGGTGTGGGCCGTGGTCCTGTCAGAGCCCGGCTCTGGACGTGCTCAGTCCATGGGAGGGGCTGTTCCGGCCTGTAGGCTGGCCCTGCCGAGGTGTACGGGACAGGCCTGTCCCCTCACTGTGACCAGACACCCCTTCCCAAAGGAGAAGGCAGCAGCCACACCCCCCCCTGAGGTGACCCTTCTCTGGACTCCAGGGTCCTGCCTTTTGTGGCTCTGCGGGCTCCGCCTCCTGGCCCATTGCCACCACGCTGCCCCCCTTCTGCAGTTTGGTGCTGAGGAGCAAACTGTGTACCACCCAGAGTTGGGGACTGAGGCCCAGCTGGGCTCTCACCTCCTTTGTCCCAGACATAAGACACCTATTAATACGACCCAGGTCTGGGGCAGCCTCAGGCCGTGGTTGATGGCCCAGAGCTTGCCATCAACCGTGCAAGAAAAGCGACCACTCAGCCAGCTCTTCGACAGCCTGGTCAGAGCTGAGGGCCTCTGGCTGGGTGAACCCCCACCCCAGTCAGCCGGCTCTCCTGAGTGGCTTGGCCAGAGCCTGGGCTGAGCAGGGGCTTCTGGCCAGGGTGGGCGGAAGCGGGGGCGGAGGGCGGTGAGGAATGCACCTGGCATTACAGCGCCCTCTGGGAGCCGAAGACCCAGGCCCCGGGGAGGGGGAGGCTGTTGGCCTTAAGGGTGGACATTGCAAAGTCTGCTGTTCCAGACCCGAAGCCGCACTCAGAAGCTGGAGGACAGGCCCGGAAGCTTCTGCTCTGGACCACCGCAGGCCGCCTGAGGGCAGCTCCCAGGAAAACGCTGTCTTGCCACTGGGCAGATTCAGCAGCGTCCGGGACTTTCCCCGGTGCAGGTAACGGGAAGGAGTGTGTGTGCGAGCCCGCAGGGAAATCGGATGCGTGCTGAGTCACCGAGTGGGCTGAGGAGGTGGGGTAACGGGAGCCAGGGCCAAAATGTCTTTCCGTTCTCCGAGTTACGTTTCCAGGAAAAACTGCAAAGACCACATCGGATATACGATGGGAAAAATAATCACGGGCGAGGTACGCCTGCTAGTACGCAGGGTTTCACTGGAGAGGCGGCCATTGGCCTTCCACACTGGACGGTTTGGGGAAGGAGGGAGTGTTGCTAATGATGATGGGGTAACAGGTGTCGGAAGGATGTGCGGGCGCATGGGGGCGGGTGGCTGCCGCGGCACCTGTGCGATCCGCCGACTTGCAGGAATGACGCCGTATTGGACGAGATGTTGTCACCTGGAGCAGCTCCGCCCAGCGAGATGTAGGAGGTTGCCAGGGGCGGGGCGGTGGGCCGGGGGTTGACGTCACCTCCTCCCACCGGCAGCGTCCTCTGGTGACGCGCTGTGCAACGTGAGCTCCGGCACTGGGCTGGGGGTGGGGTCACAGGGAGAGGGGCAGGCCCACGGGGAGCCAGGTCCAAGCACGGGCTGCTAGCGGCTGACTTGGAGAGACTGGGGCTTGGTCTAGGACAGCCGGGTTCACTCCGGTTCCCGCCCCGCGGCTCACTACTGAGCACCGAAGACGTTTGCTGGTGGTGTAACCTCTTCCTCCTCCTGCCCTCTGAGTCCTGGTGCGAAGACCCTGCCCTCGCGCTGCGGGAGCTGAGAGCATCAGCGTTGGCTGTCCTGCCTTCGGGGGAGCGGGGCGTTGGAATGTGGCCTGACCCAGCCAATCAGATTAGCCCAGCCTGTCCTCTCAGCCAATCAGGCGCTTTTGCTCTAATTTACTTAGCCAATTGGATGCGACTACCCTGAACTTTTTAGTCAATCTGATAGGCTTCTCTTAAACTTCCCAGCCAATCAGATTCCTGGCCCTGAATTACTTGACCAATCAGGTGTGGCTGTCTTGATAGAGGGCCAGCCTGCAGGTAACCTGACTGAGACATCTAGCACTCGGGGTCCCGCCCTGCACCCCCTGGACACTTTGGAGCAGCGTTTCCCCTTCCTCCCGGCAACGGTGGGGGTTGCCCTTCATTTTCCTAAACAGTTTCTATCCTGCTTATGTAGTCAGAATCCATTTCCTCTTGCTCACAACTAAAGCCCGACCGGTGCGCTGTGAGCCTGGGTAACCCCTGGCCGTCTCTGAGCCTACGTGGGATGGGACGAGAATCCGAAACTGCGGGTGTGGTTAGGACTGAGCTTTACGCGCAGCCCGGGGGAGCTGTGCGTGCCGCGTGGGCAGGCGCACTGGGGGCAACGCTGCTGGCTAAACGGCGGCGTGTTAGGCTGCTCGTTACACTCACCTCCTCCTTTCTGTCAAGAGGTTGCAATTTTCAGAAACAAAAAGTCAGCCTTCAGAGGCAATATGTCAAACCCACGTAAGATCTCCCACGAAGAGCTTTGCCCCCGGTAGGGTTGCAGGTACAATACACTGGAGTTTCCATTAAACAATCATTTTTTAAAGCTTGTCTCATGCAGGATTCAAGGCATGCGTATACTAGAAAGGGGTGGCCTTTCACCTGAGAGTCCGGGGTACCTGGTTGCCCCGTGATCTGTTTGCCAGCCTGCACCCCACCCTCCTCTGCAGCTCCCTCTCCTGCACCCCTCAGCCTGCGTTTGCTTTGGCGGGAATAGGGGTGGGGGTGGCTCCGTGGCTACCCAGTGGCTCTCGCGCAGCGCGTCCCCACACGCCTGTTGCCTTCGCTCAGAGCTTCCTGAGCCCAGGCGCGCTCACGACGCTGAGGGGCGCGCACGTGCACGCCGCCGCGTTCCGGCGTCCGTGGGCTCTTAATAACAACGTTGCATGCGTTCTCACGCGTGTCCCCGCTAGGAGCCAGACATCAACTCCTTTCTGGGTCATTATGGCTCATTTTCAGCTGCCGAAGAGCCTGTCTCTCGCCGCCTCTTGTCCTCCCCTCCCCGTGCTCGCACCACAACCCCCCCCCCCCCCCCCCCCCGGCCCAGCACCGGCCCCTACCCGCTCCTCTCTGTCTGTACAGGTTGTCACTAGGAGGGGCATGTTGTGAAGAGGGAGCGCGAGGGCTTGCTGAGGCTTCACAGCCTGGTCTCCCTTGGACGCGGGAGCTTCTTTCTTTCTTTCTCTCTTTTTAAGGTTTTATTTAGAGAAGGGAAGGGAGGGAGAAAGAGACAGAGAGAAACATAGATCAGTTGCCTCCTGAGCGCCCACAAATGAGGACCTGGCCCACAACCCAGGCCTGTGCCCTGCCAGGGAACTGAACCTGTGACCCTTTGTTTCGCAGGCCGGCACCCAGGCCACTGAGCCACACCAGCCAGGGCTTCTTCTTAGTTCTAAGGCATCCTGCTGAGAGGGTTGGACGCTGCCCAGGAAGAGAGACGGTGGCTGCCAGGCGGGCAACTGTACACATGTGGAAAACGAGAGCTGTGCCGTCTGACAGTCGGACACGGCCCCCACCTGGGTGCTTCCTCCTGAGGCCACCGGGCTGTTGACTCAAGGATTCCTAACCGTGACGTTAGACGTGCGTGGAGCACCTGTTGGAGCTTTAAGGAATCCATGTCCCCTTCCTCGGGTCCCTGGGGGAGCAGCTCGTGTGCTTCCTGCTGCCTGGAAGGGACCCCAGCAACGTGTCCAGGGGGTGTGGCTGGCGGGACGGGTCTCTGGGCGAGAGTTCAGTTAATCACTGTTGCTCCCTGGGCCTGCCCCGGCTGCCTCTGCCTTCCGGATCCCTCGCACCTGGCCCCCCGCCCACCTGCTCCCTCCCCCAAAGCTGGCCAGTCCCGCTCCGCTGGCTGGGAGCAGTCACCGGGACTCGCAGCTCTTAGAGGCTCGGCAGGAGCGGCGCTCTGCCACCTGAGCCCCAAGCCTTTGCTCCTCAGCCTCCTGGCGCTGCCTGCCTTGTGCCAGGAGGAAGGCATGCTAGAAAACACCACGGGGCCGGCCTGGGAATGTGGTGTTTGGTCAACGTGTGGTTTTGTCTGTTCACTCACCTCGGAGAATTAACTGTCACATCGAGGATGACCTTAGAGGGGGAGAAAAGAGGCTGAAAGTGTGAGAGGAAGCGAGAGCGAGGGCCACCGCTGGGAACTGAGTGCCGTGGCTGGGGTGCGGGGAGGTGGCAGGAGTGGGTGTGGGCAGGCAGCTGGAGGTGTGGGAAGGTATCTGGGGGTGCGGGGAGGTTGCGGAGGGGGGCTGCTTCCGGAGCCCAAGTATCAGTTCCAGAGCTCTGAGAGTCTCCCACTTTCAAGCCTCTCCCCACAGGCCGTGGGGAGTTCAAGGTTCTTAGCACACTGAAGAAGCCGAGGCCCTGGAGTCAGGCCAGGTGCTGAGTGGGTCAGGGTCAGGGTCAGGGTCAGGGACGGACCAGTCTGGCGGATGGCAGAATCCCCGCTCCCAGTCCTGTGCCTGGTGGGGCTGCCTTTGAACCTGGAGCAGAGCTGGATTTCAGGAAAAGAGAGGCCAGAGGCGGGTGAGAAATGAGCGTTGTTTTGTTTTCAAAGAATGCACAGCATCAGTGGGGGCGCTGGCCCCCGAGACTGTCTGGCAGTGGGGACCCTGGTCGCCTGTGCTGGAGCAAGGACAATGCATGGGTGTAGCTGTGACTGAGGCTGTGGTCACCCTTGTCCGGTCCCTGTTCCTGCCCTGGCAAGTCCCAGCAGAGCTCCCCCACCCAGGGACACGGCGGCTCCCTCCCAGCTGTGACCAGGAGACCCAAGCGAGGCCGGTCACCCAGGCACGTTCCCACCACAGCCTCTGTCCAGCCAGACAGCGCGCTGTCAGGATGAGGGGCCCAGGCCCCGGAAGGGCTGAGGGGGCAGAGAACCCAGGGTGGGAAGGAGGCAGACGCCCAGTGTACACCCTTTCTCGGAAACGGGGACCCAGAGTCGCCTCCCGTGAGGGGTGCAGTGGCTGCAGATTCCCGCAGCCCACGGTGGCCAGGAAGAGGGCTGAGGCCGAGGGCACTCTGACCAGGTGCCGGGGAGGCGGGGCAGCTGGCTCCGCAGCTGGTGCGGAGCATCAGGGTAGGGTGGGAGCCCACAGATGCTGGCACAGCCCAAATGGCCCAGCGCACCCCCTTCGCCTGTGGGACCCGCCCTGGCGGCACTCGGTGGCAGCGGGGCGTCAGGGGTCAAAGGCGCTGGCCCTGCTTCCCAGCCAAGCAGGCAGCATGTAGTAGACAGTCAGGGGACCCCCAACACCCAGCAGCTCCTGGGGCTCCCGGCGCCCGTCCGGGGCCCGGGTTTCCTCCCAGGTTGGGAAGCTTACAGGAAAGGTGAGGGCCACCACGGCCTGTCCCCAGGATGAGCCGGTCTGGGCTCCTTGTCACCCTCTGTGACCTTCATCCCCGGCAGAAGGCGGGCTGTGCCCTCCCCTCTTCCTGTTGTCTCTGTAAATCAAGGCAGGACGCCGCACGTGTGTGCAATGTACCCGCATGTGCTCAAACCAGGTGCTGTCCCGGCCGCAGCCCACCTCCTGAAGGCCCTTCACTTTCAACTGTTAATTAAGTCTGAGTGCTCCCGTCCCCTCACGTCCTCGCACTTTAAACACGCGTTGCTCTCACTGCCGACTCTCACCGCCCCTGCCGCCACGTCAGGTCCAGGCAGCCGCCGCGGAGGGCCAAGTGCCCCCCTCTCCCACCCTCTCAGAGCAGCCGCGTCCCCATCTTGGACAGACCGTCGTCTGCGTTACTGCCCGGGGTAAATGCCCTTGGCCTCGGCGTCCAGGCGGAGGAAGGCTCTTTTCTGCGGCTTCTACAGCGTTTTGTCCTTCCTGGGATTAATCCTCACGTCTTCTGTGTCAGACCTACGGGGCTAGGCCTCCCCACCCCTCCTGCAGCCTCGTCAGGCAGGTTTCCCGGGGGTCAAGTCCACCTGGTCACCTCCAGTCCCATTCTCCGGCCGCCTTTCCTCTGGGGTCCCTCCACCTGCTTGCTTTAGTCTGGATTTTGCTCTGTGGGCCCGAGGACTAGCCATGCGGACAGGTCGGGGGACAGTCCCCATTCAGTGCTGGGTCCCTGCAGGCACTGCATTCAGAGCCCTCCTCACCCCACCACGCTTTCCGCTTTGGCCAGAATTTACCCACAGGCCACGTGCAACGCGGGCTGACATTAGTATCTCTGCGTGCTTCCCGGGACCGCTGCTCCTGACGCCCTCTTGTGCCTTGTCACACACTCTTGTCACCCTCCCCCGCCACCCCTCACTGCCACTGGATGGCCCTCCTCCCATCTCTGCCATCGGCACCTCAGTGCCTCGCCCGCCCGGAGGCGGCTCTGCCTCCTCCCTCTTGGAGGGCTGGCTCCCTCCCGGGCTGTGGACTCCGACCCCCAGCCCTGCACTCCTGCTCCGGCCGTACACGGGCATCATCTTTCCCCTCCCGAATTTGGGCTGCCGGGCACCAGGCAGCACCCACCACACTTCTCCACCCGAAGCCGTGCTCCGTAAACACGTCATGAGCAATGACTGACGTCTTCTGTGTGTCCCGGGGAGGGAAGCTCGGAGCCAGCCCGCAGCAGGCAGCGCCCCGGGAAAAACCGGGAAGAAGCAGTAGGGAGGCCCCTTGGCGGGCGGGCCGGGGCGAACGTCCCGCTGGCGTGATGTCTGGGCGCACGGAGCCCGGCCAAGACCAGGCCCCCACACCCCCGGGAGTGGCTGCGGGGAGGAAAAACAACCACTAACACGCCGTGAGTGCTGGGACTGGTACGGCTTCTGTTTGGGGATATTTATTGCTTGTCTCAAGCAAGAGACTCGTCTGCGTGTGAGGCATTATCGACCGAGCGCTAGTAGACACCGACTTCATTTCGCTTGTTTCTACCAGGATTTCCCCAAATGGCCCTTTCTCCTGCTAACAAGTTCACAGGCCGCCGCGTCCAGTCAGGGCCGAAGCCGCCCAGGGCCGATGAAGGCCGGCCGCACTGGACGTGGTGGAGACAGAATGGCACCCCGGGACTCTGCCAGAGCCCCCCGCCCCAAAGCTGCTGGCAGCCTCTGCTCTGTCTTTGAAGACAATTTAGCCATTTTTTCCTCCAAGATTTTGAAGTACTTAAAAAAGATCCCATTGTGAAAATGTCACGGGATGCAGGGGTATTGTCTTAGCTTATTACCAGCTCCCTAGATGAGAGTTCCAGGCTACGGAATTAGGGCCTTTCTATTTTTTGATGTCCCCGTTTCTCAAAATAGGTAGTGTGTGAGCAGACTCACCGGCCCAGATCGCCCACCGGGCCTGGGGTCCGAGACACACGCGCCCGGGTCTTTGCTCAGACCCGAGAGAGGGGCCGGGCGCCACCAGCAGACAAGAACGCCAGGGACCGGACAAAGCGAGTCCATCCAGGATCTCAGAAGGAAGAGACGGGGCGGCTTCCCTGAGCAGCCCCTTGAAGACGTGGAGAACGTAGAACGCAGATAAACATACAGGCGCACACAGGAAACCAGAGCTTTCCTCCCGCACTGAAGGTGCACCCCACCCCACAACGCTGGCTCCCCCCACTGGCCCCCGGGGAGGTTTGCTTCGATTCCCTGCAGGGGGCGTCGGCCCCTGGTTTTCTGGGCCACACCGCACTGTCTTCCTCTGTGCACTCGGTGAGGGGAGCGGAGTCTCCCCCGGTCACTGTGGGAGGCCACCAGAGCCGCACGTCCCTCCGACACACAGTCTGCTCCGAGGTGAGGACGTGACCCCGTCAGAGCCAGGGACAGGCAGCTCCAGGGTGCTCTTCAGAACCTCGGCATCGTCCTGGTTTAGGGGGGCTTATATTCCTTTCAAGGAACAAGCCCACAGCCGGAGCTCTCTCCCCCACGTCAGCCTGGCAGCCACTCAAGGGTCCCCGGCATTTATCTAAAACCTCTGCTCAGTCTGTGTGGAATCTCTCTGTATACAGTTTGAATCTACAGACCCATGTAGACTGGCCCAAACCTCACTCAAGGTGTGGGTGCCCGTGGGCGGAGTAAACAAAGGAGAGCACCCCATCTCCGGTTCTGACGCCAGCTCTCATCACGCCTGCCAGCTTCATCTGCCACCGGCCACCATCCCGCTCAGAGTCCCCAGCCTCCCGACACCTTCCAGAAGTTTCTCCCAGTAGCCAGTGACATGGGCCCGCCCTCATCCAGGTCCTCTGAGAGTGACCCACTTCCTCTCCAGTTCTGGGACAGGCTGGGCTCACCCATTCATCACGCTGCCCTCGCTCAGCGCCCCACCTTCGTCCACCGTGGGGCAGAGGAGGCCCGGGTCCTCCAGGAGGCCTCCCCTAGCGGGCGGAGGGCGGGGTGCAACTCCTGGGCGGGCCCTACCCGAGTGCCCCGTGAAAGAACCGCAACGACACCAGGGACAACTGCAGCTGGCTCCCCCACACCCTGTGGCCTGCCCCGAGCCCTGCAAAGGCCGGGGAAGCTGAGTCCCAGCACAGCTGTGCCACCCGGAGGGGTGGGTGCAGGGCAGGGCTGGCCCGAGTGCCTGGGAGCTAGGACCTTGGGGCGCTGGTGGGACGTGCTTGTGAGGCCCACTCCCCCTGCAACCCACGGACACACTGTCACACGCGCAGCCTGCTTCCCAGGGGTCAGGCTGACTCAGAGTGGCCACGCCCAGCACACAGCCGACACCTCCCAGCAGGAGCAGGCAGAAAATGTCAGTGCCCACGGCCACCAAGTCCTGCTGGATGGAGGGCGGCAGCTGCCAGCCTTGTGTCAGGGCGACCCCTACTGGCGGGCTCTGAACTGCAGGGCCGCTGCCTGCATTGGGGTGTGGTGCCCTCTGACAGGCATCTCCCCACTGCCCCTCCCCCGACCATGGTCTGGCCGGTTCCTACGAAGTCCTCTTTTTAGATTCCACGCACAGTGAGGTTTCGCATTTGTCCTTCTGTGTCCTGCGTTAGTGCACCGAGCACAGAGACCTCCGAGTCCACCCAGTGGTCCCCCAGGCTGTTAGGTAAGGATGGCCACGGCCCTTACAGGCTGTGGGTCACCCTCTGTGTGTCCATCCAGAGCCAGCGAGAGAGAGCAGAGGACACTGCTACGTGCCCGGGGGCCAGCGAGGAAGCGGAGGCACGGACAGGTGACGTGGCTTGCCCAGGGTCATGTCCACACCGAGCAGCTGGCCTGGAATTCAAACCCAGGCTCCCCTGGTGAAGCGCCAGCACCCTTTCGGATCCACAGCCTCTGGGCCGCGCTGGCCAGTGGGGGATCCCTGCCGCAGGCCTCGCCGGTGCCCCCGCCCCCACTCCGTCCTGGGCGGCAGTGGGCCTGTGTCGGACAAGGCTGCCACTCAGCCTGGAGGTGGGGCTTCTTACACCAAAGGACCAGAGCTGCCCGGCACGGGGGCCCACAGCAGCTGGCCTCCTTCAGACTCAGAAGGTTCCTGGAGGCTCACACCACGGGGTCAGGCCCTCATTTCAGACAATGCTTTGGGTGGAGGCCAGGGATACTCCCTCTGCTTCTTTTGTCACTGCGCTGGAGGCCTGGCGGAAACCTGGGCCCAGAGTAGGCGCCATGGCTGCACAGCTGGGGGCCCAAGGTAACAACCACGTATTGGCTCGGAGTCCCTGGTGACTTGGGCTGGGTGGTCCTTGTGCTGGTCTCCGTGGGTTCACTGGCTGTGTGCTGTCCGCTGGTTCACACCCACGTTGCCAGCTGGCTGCTGACCGGCTGATGGTCCGCTGGCCACTGACTGGCTGATGGTCCTCTGGAGTCAAGGGGGCTGGTTACTGGGACGTGGGTCTCCCATCATCCCAGGGGCATCCACCACCTTGCACGGTGGTGGCTGCAGCATTGCCAAGAGCGAGCCCGATGCACAGCCCTTTCCAAGCCCCTGCTTCTCACGCTTGCCACGGTCCCAAGCTAGTCACCTGACCAACCCCATTCCAGGGATGGAGCAGCAGACCCCGCCCCTGACGGGAGGGAAAGAATTCATGGCCCCAGCAGGCACTCCCAGAACACGGGGGGCTGTTGCCTCGTCCTCTGTGCTGTTGCCAGGAGGTGCAGACGTCTCCTGTGGCCATGATGGCCCCATGTGACAAAGGCCTGTTCCCTGGGGTGCCTCGTCCTGGGTGGTGGCTGAGCTCCCCCAGGCAGGGATGATGGCGGTGTCTGCTTCCCCAGCCCCCCGCAGAGGGTCTGGGGGCTGCACACTCCGTGACCGTGTATCACACAAGCCACCGAATCTGCCGAATTGAATGAAGGTGGACACAGCTGTGGGTGAGCAACGCAGTAATGAGACTCGAGGTCTGAGTCTGCAGATGGGCAGGGAGCCAACGAGCCCGCTTCTTAAAAGCGTTTCCTGAAAACGCAAGCTCGCGGTGGTTCAATTGCCCTCAGATGTCCAGGGCACCTGCCGTGACCCTGTAGAACTTCCCTTAAATCACAAGGGCGAGGCCGGCCTCTCCCGAGTCCTCGCCCCACCAGGAAGGCAGTGAAAACCATGGGCCCTCCTCACCCACAGAAAACGCACAGCGGCACCGAGGGGGCGGGGCTCGGCCACCCCGCAGAGGCCCCAGTCCAGCCAGTTCCAGGAGACGGGAGTTCATCGTGGATATGACGGGCAAGTGGGAGCTTCGAGAGGCCGAAGGTGCCGATCCGCACTTCCAGGAGCGACTGTCACGCCAAACCGAGCCAGCGAAGGGCGCCTTGCTCAGCGGAGCCGCCTGCTCAGCCCGGGTTGCTGCTGCGGCTTCCTCCAGCTCCAGTCACGCCGCCGCCGCCCATCAGAAAACTGGGAGACAGCCATTTCCAGAAGCCACCGGGACAGGGAACCCCCCGCAGGGAAGCCAGACCCGGCGGCTGGAGCTCGGCCTCCCAGAACGCAGAGCGGCGTGGCCACGCCTCCTCCCCCTCCTACGCACCTGCGGGGGAACGCGGGCGCGCTCCTGGCCGGCACCTGAGTCAGAGCGCTCAGCCTGCCGCAAGGGGCTCCGGGAAGTGCGGGCCAGGAGGTCACGAGGTTGGAACCCAGGGCGGCGCCAACGTCCCCTCTCTGTTTCCCGAACCTCGGGGGTCCTCACGGCTCCACCGCAGCAGACAAGCCCCACGCCAGCCGTCAACTGCGGCAGCAGGGTCAGAGTGGAGTCGTTCCCGAGGGTAAAGCAGGCAGTACAGTGGGTGTGGACCTCCGAATCTGCGTGCGTTAAACGGACAGCGTTGTAAATTTGGGGGTGAGAGACAAATTATGCTTACACTCATCTTCCTGTAGAGACCCCCCTCCTTGCCGCCCTTCCTCCCGCTCACAGCCTTCCGGAAGAAGGTGGCACCCAGGGGCGGTCAGAGCAGGTGTGTTTGCCTCAGTGTACCCGGGTGGGAGGGGGAGGCAGGAAGCGGGGCCCAGGGCCGGCCTGCAGGCAGTGGTCAGTGGGAACCAGGGTGCAGACACGGGCCTTTGCGAGCAGGGAGTTGCTAAGGCTGGCAGCCGGCCAGGGATGAGGGTCCTCTGCTGGGGTCCGAACAGGGATGGGCCACCCCCTGAGGGACCTCACCTGGGCCGGTTCTTGGGAAGGGTCAGGCTTTGAACTGCAGTTCTAGAACTTTGTACTGTCTCTGAACACCTTAAAAGTACTTTTAGTCAACTAATGCCCATCTGCTAAGCACAGCTAATGAGACTCCTCTTTCTTCCCAGCATGATGATGATCCAGAAACATGCTTAAAAAAAGACTCGAAGTCTTGGCAAAATACCCCCCACTTTGAGGGGGAGACAGGCAGGACGCGGTGCCCCTCTGAGGGTGAAGGCCAGCACAGAGATTCCCGGAGTGCGGGCCTCGGACCAGCGCCGTCCAGTTCCACGTGGCCTCGGGAACCTTACGGGATTCTTGCTGATGCAGAGACGCTGGGCGGTGCCGCCGGGGTTTGAGAAGCCCTCGGGGTGGTTCTGAGGCAGGTTCCCTGTGACAGCTGCCCGTCTGTGTCCCTCCCCGGGCTGCAGAGAGCCGTGCCGGTGACCAATGCCTCACACCTGTGTCACACGCATCCCGATAACAAGGCTGCCGGCAGAGGCGGGGACAGGGATGGAGACAGGGAGGTGGAGAAACAGAGACGCAGGTATGGAAGAAGATGGAGAGGAGAGAGAAAGATGCGGGTAGAGACGGGGACAGAGTAGATAGTCCCAGGGACTGGCTGAGGAGCCCGAGAGACACGGAGAGACCACAGGCCACACAGCGGGTCCCCTGCAGAGGGGAGGAGCCAATGGCCGCTCTGTGTTGTTTAACTTTTCTTAAAGCTCAGGCTTCCACCCACCTCCAGGGCGGCGACAAGACCTCCGTGAGCCTGGTGACCACAGTGACCGAGGTGACCATGCCCACCTCCTGCTCCCACCTCCTGACCGCTGAGCCGACCTCGGTCACACTTGCCACATCCGTGGGCACTAATTTTTAGTTTTGAGTCGTACGTTTTCCCCCTAGTCCTGCCCCTCTCCTCACCGGCGCCAAGGCGTGGACTCCGTGTCCTGTATGAACAAACCACGTCGTGCCGGAGATCCTGTGTGCACACTGACTCTGGTCGGCGGTGGAGGCATTGTGACCACCGGGGTCTGGCTGTTTTCGGGACAGAAACTGGGAGCCCCTGCCTTCACTGACACGCAGGGAACCAGCTGGCTGTGGCCTCGAACAACCTCGTCCGAGCACGAAGCCCGTCTGCGTGCCCAGGACCCTGCAGCTGAACATGGTATAGTGCTTTGTGTGTAGAAATCACCCCGTCTCATCAATGGCCGCAACAGAGAGCAGCACGTGGATGCGATTACGGTGTGTCCTCACTTCAAAGCAGCGAGAAAGGCCGCTCTGGGGGTGTTTAATTACCGGGTCCCAAAGACAAACTCCTTTTCTCCCAAAGGCTGAACAGACCTGAGTGGTAGGCGACCCCTCATCATGCTACCAGCTCCACGAAGCCCTCCCCAAGGACTTCCCTGAACTCCAGAACTTTCTCTGGATCTCGTCACAGCACCTGGCTTACAACAACTCGGTAAATATTTAATGACAACGGTGACACCAACAACAGAGCACATAACCCATCAGGCACTTCTCTAAGCCCCTTGTGTGGACTGACCCATGAACCCACGGCCACTCCATTATTCTCCCCTCTTACAGACGAGGGGACGGTGCCGTACGGCAAACTGGGCAACTTGCCTGTGGTCACACAGCCCGTTTGAACCGGACTTCCGATGCAGGCGGCTCGACGGCAAATCTGGGCACTTGTGTGGTGTGACCTCAGTGTTGAGTGAGTGAGCAAGGGATGGTGGGTGCATGGAGAGGGGGAGGGAGGGAGGGAGGGAAGCATGGGTGGGTAAATGGTGGATGGATGGGTGATGGGCAGACGGATGGATCATGGATAAATGAATGACGGATGGGTGTATGGATGGATAGAGGGAAGCAGGGAGGGGAAGAATGGATAGATAAGTGGGTGGATGGGTGGGTGGAGGATGGGTAGGTGGATGGCTGGGTGAATGAGCAGATAAACAGATGAAAATGAAGAACAGGAAGCAGTACCCTGCGGTCCACTCTAGCCCAGCCTCTGCATTCTGGAGCAGCCAGCAGTGAAGTGCGCAGGTGCAGGCTGGGAAGGGACCAGGGACCGAACCCAGAGCCTCAGCCACCCCCGTGCCAGTGGGGGAGGGGCGCTGCAGGTAACACAGGAGGTCAGGAAGCCTGGGAGTGACAGGCAGCCCCGCTGAGCCTTCCCACCGCCCTCCCTCGCTGCTCTTGCCCAGGCTAGAGCACAAGGGCCTCCTAACCCGAGACCTGCAGTCAGGCTGACCTGAGGCCGACGTCCCTGGGGTTCGAGCTGGCCGTGCACGGGACAGCCCCGGTGGATCGGGAACCCAGCCCGGGGCAGGACCGACGCTCTGGGAACAGGAGAGTCATCTGGGGGGCCGAGTTTTCAGTTACTTACCTCAGTCTCTCAGTTGGCTTTTAACAAAGCGATTCTCAGCATCTAATTAAGCTGTAATGGGCCATCAGGATCGCTAATTGGTGCGTACTTCACGGGAGGAACTGGCTCTCGAGCAGTTAACGTAAATCACCCGCTGGATTCTGCTGCTTCGGAGGGCCCGGCCGCCAGCCTTGTGGGCACAGGCCTGTGGGACGCGCCGTGGAGGACACTCAACTCACGGGGTGCAACCACGGGTCGTTTCCCCTGTGACTGCTTCCAGCCACACTGTCAGACCCCGGCTCACTCCTGCCCTGTCCCCGCAGCGGCAGGCTCCCCGAGGGGCCATGAGCCCGACTCCACCAGTTTAGGTGACTCTGGCCGCTGTGCCCAGGAGCACGGGGCGGCCGACCCCCGGGGTGGGGCCTCAGCGGTATGACTTGGTGCTTCTGTTTGTGTTCCCCGAAGTGGGGGTGATCCTGACACCTGCTTCTTCCACGGCGACAGCGCCACTGAGCGGCGTCACGCATGGCCAAACTTGGGGCACGCTCACAGAGAGCCAGTCAGGCCATCATCGGGGCCCAGCCAGCCCCAGATTTTCTACAACTTGGTCCTGTTTGTTTTAGAATGTTAGTGTCACGTTTGATTGGAGGCCTTTTGCCCTCAGTGCCCCCAACTGTCCCAGCCCTGCCTTCTGCCAAGTGAGGAGTACAGATGGGTGGGTGGGTGGACGGATAGACAGATGGATGGATGATGGATGGACAGATGGATGGACGGATGGGTGGGTGGCCAGGTGGACGGATGGGTGGACGGGTGAGTGCATGGATGGACGGACGGATGGGTGGGTGGGTGGGTGGATGATGGATAGATGGATGGGTGGATGGGTGGGTGGATGATGGATGGGTGGGATGGATGATGGATGGATGGATGGATGGACGGATAGATGGATGGATGGGTGGGTGGATGGATGGATGGGTGGATGGGTGGGTGGGTGGTCAGCCTACCCATACAATGGAACATTACTCGGCAATAAAGAGCAGTGACATGCGCGCTGCGACATGGGAGCCCCTTGAACACAGTCCAGTACGTGAAGTAAGCCAAGCACGAAGGACCACGCACTGCGGTCCCGCTCACATGCCATGTCCGGAACAGAGAGCCCACAGAGTGAAGAAGATGGCGTCGATCCCACAGAGGGCGGAGGAGAGGGGAAGCAGCCCAGGGAGGCGGTGCAGACAGTCGAACACCCAGGCGGGAAGTTGGAAATGTGTCTGTGTCCACCGTCATCACTGACGTCGATGTTGACTCAAGCGCAGTCTCCATCTGCACACAGCACCAGGGCCGTGGGGCCACCGAGCCGACAGTGGCGCCGCCGGGCGCTTCTCAGGAAGCGTCCTGACCCAGGTCGAGCGCGTCTGAGTCTCCAGTTCTGTGCACACAGGACGGAGACGTGAATAGAAAATGGAGGAGCAGTACTTGGCAGCAGACTTTCTTCTGTTTCTACTAAAAACTCAGCACGGCCCTGGCTGGGAGCTCAGTTGCTTGGAGCATCACGCCGTGCACCACAAGGTGGTGGGTTCCAGTTCTGGCCAGGGCACACACTTAGGTTGCAGGTTCAATCCCCAGTCAGGGCGTGCACGAGAGGCGACCGATCGATGTTTCTCTCCCACATCGATTTCTCTCTCTCCCTGTCTGTCTCCCTCAGATCGATAAGACATCCTCAGGCGAAGATTAAAAAGAAAACCCGACACAGACCTTGAAGATGCTTCACCTCATCTGTGCGGATCGACGTCACCCCTGCTGACTACCACGCAGGACAGAGGGTGCGCATCCACCACGTTCTGTCCCGGCCTGTCCCCGTGTCTGTGCAGACACTGCAGTGGGTGTCACAGGAATGTCCCCCATGGGAGGGTAAGAGCCGCTGAGGCCGAGGTCAGGGCCCGGCCTGCACTGGTCAGAGCACCTGTGACAGTGAGCGAGGGCTCCCGCCTCCCTACAAGCTGCCCGTGAACTTGGGGTCCTCTACCGTCCTGGCGCCTGCCTGCGCAGGGGTCAAGATCACTGGTTTTAAAAGTCTACTTTCTTACTAGCTTGTACAAGCCTCAGTTCTACCGAGCACCAGGAATCTGTCCTGGAGCGTGGGCACCGATTCACAAGCTTGTCAGCTGCTGGGGTCTTCTCTTCGGGGGTTGCCGAGTCCCACCCTTTGCCCACTTTCTGTTAAGCCTTTTGCATTTCCTTGTTCACGTCTTTCTTTCACTCCATCGTCTGTTCAACAAGTAGGGGTCGGGCATCGTGGTCAGGAACGGCCTCCCTGCGAAGATGTTTCAGTGACAAGCGGGATGTGGCGTGGGTGGTGGGATTGGGTGGGATAAGCAGGGGCAGGTGGGGGTGGCAGTGTGCAGGTGACGCAGCCAGAGGCTCAGGTGAAGCCTTGCCACTTCCTTCAGGGAAGACAGGCCCCAAGGTCTGTAACGTTCTTTACTGTGCTGAGACACTCTCAACACGAAACCCGCCCGACCCACACTGCCAACACTCGAACCCACTCAGGCGCGCTGTGGCATCGGGCACGCTCACTCTGTGTCCCACCAGGACCCCTAGCCTGCCCCCAAACGGGCACCTGTCCCCATTACCCCCGACCCCCGCCCCTCCCCCAGCCCCCGGCACCACCTCCCCCCTCCGTCTCCGTGATCTGAACCCCCCAGGGACCTCCCGTGAGTGGGGTCACGCAGTTCTGTCCTTCTGAGTCTGGCTTGTCTCATTCAGCACCAGACGGTCCCCGAGGCCCATCCGGGCCGGAGCGGGTGTCAGAACGTCCTTGTTTGGAGGCTGAGTGATGCCCGCTGGACGAGTGAGTGGGCCACACTTTCCTTGTCTAGTCGGCCTGGGCGGTTCCCTCCTTTGGCTGCGGTGAATAACGCTGTTAGGGACTCCTGAGCACAACCGTTCAAGCCCCTGCTTCCGACTCTCGGGTCTGTTCCCAGGAGCAGGACTGCTGGTCACACGGTGATTCCGCACTGAGCCTCCACACAGCACCCCACTGTGGCCGCCCCACTTTATGTCCCGTGGGCAGGGCACCGGCTTCCCCCTTCTCCACCTCCCGGCCAACGCTTGTTCCCTGGGTTTGACAACCACCCTTCCTGTGCGGGGTGCGGTGCTGTCTCACTGTGGCTCCAAGGACGGCTGTGGTCATGCTTGTGTGTCTCAGATCGCCCTGGCTGCTGGGTGCCAGCACATGGGGAGCCCTGGGCGGGAGGGGGCAGTGGCAGAACCCCAGAGACAGGCAACAGAGGGGCCGGGCCGCTCGGCAGACTGGCGGAGTGGGGAGAAGTGGCCGGATTCTACAGAGTCTGCAGGAAGAATCAATGAATTGATTGATACTTAACATGGCTATCAAAGAGAAAAGTCAGGAACTGTTTCAAGGACCCTGGCTGAGCAATGCCGGGGTGGCGCTGTTACTGGGTCAGAAAGGACAGCTGGCTTGGGACGTGTTAATCGTGACATGAAGTTCTTGCCACTCTAGACCTGATCTCCTCTGCTCGATGAAGTCTGAAGCTGCGTGCACCCACAAGGTGAAAAGATTCGTGGCCTGTGTTCCTGCTGGCTGCCCCCCACCCCTGAGAAGTGAAGTATCTCTTTGACTCATGATTTTGCATGAATTTTATTTCTCGGACATCCGCTTATTCTGTTCTCAGCCACCGTGAGGCTTGGCCAGGGGTGGCGCTGGTGGGACAGGCACTGGGGTCCAGGGAGCCGCCAGTCAGAAGGATCGCCTGCAGACCATGGAGGAACCGACATCCTGATACTCCTTGCTGGTGACCCACATGTCCTTGAAGGTGGAGAGGGAGCACAGCATGGAGCCGCCCACCCAGGCACCATATTTGGAAAAGGGGCAGGTGGACACCTGGATGGGGTCGAGGAAGAGGAGAAAGGGGGGAATGGGGGAGGGGAGGGGGAAGAGGGTAGAGGGGTCAGAGGGCAGAGAGCAGGAGAAACCAGAATTAAAATACTCCTCTAAACTGGGGTCACAAAATCCAAGCCCTGAACCGACCTGTTCCCCGGGAAAATGCAGCTCCTCCCACCCTTCAAAGGTGTTGAGTCCACTTCCCACCGCCTGTAGCCTTCTCGGGTTCACGCTAAAACGCATGGCACGTTTATACGTACATAACGTCTATGTGTAAGCCTTGTGTATTTTGAGGAAACATTTTAAAATGCAGATAAGCAAAAAAAAAAAAAAAATCCCATGTACTCCAAGGCGGAGAGATCTCCCTCTACGCCCGGCATCTCCGCCTAGCCCCTCTGGCCCCGCTCTCCGGTCCTCACGCTCCCACACCGACCGACGCCATCCAATGTGGCGGTCCTCCCCGCCCAGCACCAGGGGGCGCAGCGCTCCGGCGGGGGCGCGTCTCCACCCGCACTGGCCAGCGGGACGCTGGAGGCTCTGGAAGGTTCGGTGCACTCGCTCCGGGTCAGCGTTGTCCGCTCGTGTTTGCGGACTTGTCCACGTGCCCTGCCTGTCACAACAGACATGCTGAGGTCCCAACAGGCGGGACAAGTGCGTGAGGAGGGGAAGGGGCGGGAAGGAGGGCGACACCGACCGGCGGCCCGTGGGGCCGCACAGGCGGGCCGGGGAAGCGAGCCATCCACTGCCTTGGGTGACTGGGGGGACGCACCTCCACGGCGATTGTAGGCGACACCAGCGCGGATAGCTCGCTCTGCATCCGGCACCTCAGGCCGGAGCAGGAGCCGGTGCCCCCAGACAGCACGATGTTGTCGAAGAGAATCTTCCAGAGGGCGGGGTCGCAGGAGCTGACGCAGCGGAAGGCGATCATGTGGGCGCCCAGGCCGTGCCTCCCTGTGCGGGGCGGGCAGAAGGGGGCGGGGCCTGAGTGGGAGTGGCGGGCCCCGTGGTTTCTGTCCACCCTGTCCCTGCGCCGGACCCAACACTCGTCTGAAATCTCTACATCAGCCACACTGTTCAAGCTCCCTCCCAGTCTGTGGTTTTGCATTTCTGCTTTAATTGTCTTAAATTCAGGACATTTTGTAAGTAGCCGGCGTATAAATAATGCACTAGGAGAGGCTTCCCGCCCAGCCTGGCCACACTTGACAAATAGCTAACACTCCTCCTGGGATTCCTTGGCTGTGAAAGGGGATAATATGAGAGTAGGGGCAGGATGATAGGCTACGTATGACCCCCGTGCGACCACCAGCTAAGGGACAGGCACACAGTAGGTGCTTAATAAGTGACCATGGACATCAGAGGAACTTCTGAAGTGGGGCACTGACTTGCTACTATTTGCTACTCAGAGTAGCATCCACTCTGGGCCACCCACCCCCTTATCTCTGACACCGTGTCCCCTGCCCGTGTCTGAGCCCGCCGCTGTCCCTCCCCTCGGGCTCACCTATGAGGTTGGTCTGGAAAAGCGCTTCGGGGCCAAAGAACCTCTCCTGGCCGAGCGTGATCTCCCGGCCGTCGGGCAGGAGGCATTTCTGTGGGTCGGGAGGTGTGGAGGCTTCGGTTCTCTCCTCGTCAAAGTCCAAAGCCACATAGCAGTGTTTCTCTTTCAAGTGCCGGATGTACTCCCGGTCCCCTGGGGACGAGGAAGAGGGCCAGGTGGAAGCGGGAAGCCGCGGGAGACGGGCTCACGCACGCGTCTCCCCCGAGGAGCGTCTCCCCGGGGACTCAGCCGCTCGAGGGGGGGGGATGAAGGGCACCGCTACTTTCTCCTCTTGACCTGCAAGCTGTACTGGGCCCAGGTTTGCGGAGGAGAAGGCAGAACCAAGACAGGCGCAAGGAGATGCAAGCGCTTGAAAGACGTCCACATTTGAGGGTCGTGGGTGAACCCACTCCCTATGTGTGTCCGGGGGGCTGGAACCTCCGATTCACTGCTACGCCTACTGAAGGAGGCGGGTGTCCCGACCCCTCCCACGAGCTGCTCACAGCGGCCCCTCCTCTGCCCAGGCCGGGCTGAGCCCCTCCCCCGGCAGTGTCCGGAAGGGTACACTCCGACCCTTCTGGCCAACGGGGCAGGTTTTAGGCCCAGCTCCCCTTCTGCTGTCATAGTTTTAGATTTCATTTACCTCTGCTTTCGAGTATGGGCCAGTGGGCACCCCTGCACCAGCTCTCCTGGGGATCAGACTGATGCTTCAGCCCATGGACACCTGGCTTCCACCTCGCCCACTCCGCCTAACCTGGTCTTGCCCGGGTCTTCTAGTCCCCACCTGCCACACTCCTCGGCTCCTTCTCGGCTCTCTCCCTCCAGCAGCCGAGGCTCGGCCACGCCCTTCTCTGCTCCTGGCCTCTGGGACACGGCACAGCCCTGGCACCCCCCTTCCTCACCTACTTCGGGTCTTGGTGAGACAAATCTACATTCAGACCCCACCTCTGCCATTTACCAAGCGCCTGAAGTTACGCAAGTTCATTCTCCACTTAAAAAGCCTCCCTCTTCCTCATCCACAAGGACGGCATTCACTGCCACTCAGAACGGTTGTGAGGACGAGAGCAGGCGATGCCCGTAGAGACCCCGTTGGACACGTGGCTCCGGCCCAGCCGAGCCCCCCGCTCTCCCGTGCTTCTGCTCTGACCACTGCTGTTCTGAGGGCCCCACGCTTTGCTCAGCGTGGACACAGGCCTCGTGCCTCAGAAGCCCAGATGGTGCGACACTGGGTTGTAGGCTTGGGTGGGTGGGGGGTGGCGTCCAATCCAGGGACTGGGTGAGCAGGGGGACAGGCACTTCTGCACCTGAAGTCCTTGGTTCACATCCCAGCAGCCATACCTACTGCTAGTCAAGGGATGTGGAAGCCCCCTAAACTTCCTCAGCCTCTTCCTCCTGCAGTGGAGGTCCTTGATCTTCATCATGGTGTCGCAGCAGGAAGCAATGACAGAATGTGTGGGAAGTGTTTCTGAGCTCAATACCTTGCACAGGATACGTACTGTGTAGCTGATCGTCAGGGTCATCATTTCAGTACCATCACCAGCATCACCACCACCACCATCATCACCACCATCATCACCACCATCACCATCAGCACCATCACCACCATTAGCACCATCACTGTCATCACCATTATCATCACCACTATCATCATCATCATCACTGTCATCACCATCACCATCATTATCACCATCAGCACCATCACCATCATCATCATCACCACTACCATCACCATCACCACCATCACTGTCATCACCATTATCATCACCACCATCACCATCATCACCACTGTCATCACCATCACCACCAACAACACCATCATCATCATCACCATCACAACCACCACCACCACCATCACCATCACCACCATCAGCACCATCACCACCATCAGCACCACCATCAGCACCTCATCATCATCACCATCGTCATCACCAGGGTCATCCTCACTGTCATCGTCAACAACTAAGTGTCCATAGACACAGATGGGTCGTTGTTAGAAGTTGGATGCTGGTCAAGCAGCCTTAGCTTTACACTGGGGGCCGTAGGGCGAACAAGCCACAAAATATATGACCCGAGGGACTGGTTTCTCCGGCCACACAGCAGCTGCCCACCTATGCTTGTCAAGGAGTTGCCCTTGGCCGACAGTAGCTGCATCAGGTACAAGGTTATGTCTTGGCCAGCCACGTCCATCTTCATGGTCGACTGGCGCAGAGGACAGCCTTCGGTGATGGGCACGAAGTATGTCATCCCTTCTCCGGACTCGATGGCCATTCCTGCACAAGAGAGCACCTGGCAGCGAGCACTCAGGGAGCGGCCACCCTCACCAACTGGCGGGACGGCGGTGCGGGGGGGTGGCGCAGTCGGACGGGGACGCCTCAGGCCTGGGAGCCGCTGTCTTCCCCGCAGCCAGTGCGCCGGGCGGAGGGCCTCTGGTCAGACGCGGGGCTGGCCACTTTGGACAGAAGTTCGCAGACGCTCCTACTGACCCAGCCACGCACGCGCAGCAGCAGCTGCCGAAGAGGAGGACTGCCCGCGCACCGAGCGGACGGGCACTCCCGGCAGGCGCCGGAGTGTCGGGCACTCGAATGCCGTGGAGGGGGCATGGGTTGCAGTGAGCCGGGAACCGGCGCGCTCCGTGCTAGTCAGAGAGTGGTGACTGGTGAGGGGACACGTGGCCTCATTGTGTGTGAAACGGCTCCTCCTGGGGCCGCCCACGGCTGACCAGGGCCTGGGAGTTGGCTTCTTTCACCTGCTGAGCCTGCTAATCAAAAACTTCAAGTTTAAAGGCAGCAAGATGAGTCAAGATGAGCACGGCTAGCCACGATGGGGAAAAGGGGTGAGCCCCCTTTCTGCCAGAAACACGTAAAAAAGAGGGCACAGCACAGGGGACCAGTTTCAGGGTACTGGGCATCGGGCGACGCGGGACAATGGTCCCTGCGAAGCCGGACACCGCCTGACGGACAAGGAGAGACCGTCAGCCCTGACACGCACAGGCACTAAACTCCTGAGCACAAGCTTAGCAGACTGAATGCGACTGTGCATCAAAGACCAGTGTATCAGAGGTCAGCCCAGGTAATTCACCAGGTGAAGAACGAAGGGAGAATCCGCGTCATTGTATCAGCAGGTGCAGGAAATGCGTCTGCTGAAATTCAACGTCCCTCCATTCACTAAGAAACCGCACTATCACCCTGAAGAACTCCCTCACCTTGGTAAAGCCTGTCTACGAAGAGCCTTCAGCCGGCCCTGAACCCACCGGTGAGACGGCGATCCCCCTCTGAAATCAGGAGCAGGACACGCGCCGTGCTGGAGGTTCTCGCCAGAGCACCCAGGCGAGAAAAACCCACGAGAAGCATCCTGTTTGGACGTAAAGAATTAAAACTCCCCGTAGACACCGTGACTACCTAAGTAGGAAATTCTATTAAGTCTACAAAAGGAGCACCGTACATGAGCCTAGTTAGGGTGCCAGGCACAGCATCAGCACACGAAGGTCAGGAGCGAGCCGAAGCTGCAAGGCAGACGCCGTCTGCACCGGGGACTCGCCCGCCCAGTTCACCGCGTGGAAGAGTCGGTGTCGCTGAGATGTCAGCCCTCCCCAAATTAGTCTGTAGAGTCGACGCAATCCCAACCGAACCCCGAAGAAGCCTTTGGGTTTGGAGTTGACAGACCAACTCTAAGATGGAAATGTAAAGAACTTGGCGTGGCCAACACATTACCGAGAGGAAGAGGCTCAGGCTGCCACACCAACATTATCTTATCTGGAGACTTAGAAAGCCACGGTAATCGAGAGAGTGTGCACCATGAGCCCACAGACAGATCGGTAGGACAGAAGAGGAAGGACAGAACTGTGCCAGCACGTCACACAGGGTGACACGGGACTTTCCGACCACTGTGCAGAGGCAATCCAGGAAGACGGTGTCCTCTTTCCAACCAGTAACAATGGCCATTTGCACAAAAAAGCTTCGCTCGCACGTCCTACGGAATGAAAGTATACTCGAAATGGGCCCAGCGCTCGAGGTGAAACTACAGCTCGTGAAACTGTCAGAAGAAAACGAGGCAGAAGGCCTCCGGGTTCAACAAGGATTTCTGAGACGCGACACCAGAACAACGGCCCGCGGAAAACCAAACCGATAAGCTGGACCATTAAAGGGGAAGCTGCCGGCCAGAGACACAGCGGGAGGTGGGAAGCGGGGCCACAGACCCGTAGCCAACTGCTGTGAACGCGCCTGACACGGAAGAGGGGCCAGGACGCCGAAAGGGTCCTCCACCCACACAGACGCGTGGTCAAGAAACCGGGAGAAGCGTTTCAATGCACTCGGCTGCAGGAGATGCGCAGGTGGTAGATAAACTCATGAAGACGCGCTCCGCGTCACCGGCTGCTAGGGAAACAAACCAAACCATTTCGTGATACCACTGCACGCCTGCTGGAGTGGCTAAAATTCAAAGACCGACCATTCCAAGTGCTGACAAGGACGTGGAGGAACTGGAGCGCTCACACAGGCCCGGAGGAATGCCAGGCTTTGGCAACGAGCGTGGCAGGTTTCTGAAGAGTTAAGCATACACCTGCCCCACAACCCAGCTGCCTCACGTCTAGATACCTGCCCGAAGGAAGTGAAGGTGTCTGTCCACGCACAGCCCTCTGCACAAATGTTTGCCCGGCTTGATGTACAACAGCCCGGAGCTGGAAACACCCCAGTGTCCACTCGGAGCTCAGGAGAGAAGCCAAGTAGGGCGCATCGCGCCAGTGAGAGACGACTCGGCAACAGGAAGAAACGAACTGTCGATACAAACCACAATCTGCAAACAAGTGTGCTGAGGGAAAAAGCCATACACAATGCACACGCACGGGGTGATTGCATTTATACAACATTCCAGGCAACGCAGACTCATCTGTTGGGACAGACGGGTGGTTGGGGGCAGGCTGGACGGGGGGCAGCGTGGGGTGGCGGAGAAACGTGCAGAGGTGACGGGTATGTTCCTTATCTTGGCTGCCCTGATGGTGTCATGAGTGCATCCCTGTGTCAAAGCTCAGCAAAGTGTGCGTCCCAATCACGGGCACGAGACTGTACGTCCGTCACACCTCGATGCAGCTGCCGGGGTGGGGGGACATTCGAGTCGAGTGGGAGCGAGCCGTCTGCCCAGGAGGGATGAGGAGGGGAGGAGGCTGGGGAAGGGCTGGCAGGTGTGCGTTTGGGGGATCGTTTTTTCCTTTCACAGGCTCGGGGAGGGAGTGGGCAGCCGAAGCGAGGGGGCGGGGCTTCCGCGGGGCCACTCACCCCAGGTCAGGCCGGAGGCGTAGAGAGAAAGGACTCCCTGGTTGGCTAAATACAGGGCAGGCACGCTGAAGGTCTCGAACAGGATCTGTGGGGCAGCAATGGGGAGGCTGGCAGCCAGACTGCGGGCAGGAGGCACCTGCCCCCCTCCCCCAGAGGGGTGCGGCAACGGGGCCAGGGAGCCCGGACACGTCAGCCCCGTATCTGTGGGGCGCGAGGCCTGGGGCGACCGCTTGTTTTACAGCAACAGAGCCCACAGGAGCTGATGGCCGAGTGTCAACTGCAGGCCAGACACCTGGTCCCGGTGCGGCGGGGTCAGACAGGCCTCCTGGGCGCTGCCCCTACACGGGGCCGGAGGAGTGACAGGAGAGACACGCCCTTACTCTTTCTGCCCTTGCTGACTGCCCTCAGGCATGTGACATTGGACCCCGGCCTTGTCCACACGAGAGACCGGGGACAGGAGGGTGGCCAAGGAGGGGCGTGGACACGGGCTGAGGGGACGGGTAAGTCTTCTGCGAGACAGGCGCGCTGCGGCCTACGAGATTAAAGGTTCTGTGGCTGGCAGGCCCCACCGTGGTCCCCAGGAGAGGTGACAGCTAACTTTGTCGGGTGCAGCTCCAAACCAGAGGTGGCTGCCAGGCGGGGCCGTGAAGGCTGTGGTCAGGGGCGGTGGGGACGTGCTGCCACTGGCTGCGTGGCCAGCACCCCGCTCTGTGTGACGGGTCATTTCACGTGTCAACGTGGCTGGGATGTGGGGGTGGGGTGCCGGACACTCAGACCGTCATTTCCCAGGTGAGTCCCTAAGGAGGTTTGTGGGCGAGGGTCACATTTAAGTGGACACTGAGTAAAGCAGATGGCCCCCCAACAGCGTGGGTGGGCCTCGTCCAGTCAGCTTAGGGTCTGAACAGAACAGAAGGCCTGACCCTCCCCCAGATGGGAGGGAGTTCCTTCCGACCTTTGAACTGGGACACTGCCCCTTCCTGCCTCTGGACTGGACCCAACCCCCTCCGCTCCCCGGGGCTCCGGCCCGCTGACTCACACTGGGGCCTCCAGGACCACGCGAGCCAGCCCCTTGCAGCTGACCTGTTCCCACACGTGCGTCTCCTCCTGCTCTGTCTCTCTGGAGGACCCCGACTGAGACAGGTCGGGGGCAGCACGTTCCCTCGGGGCGAAGGACACCCTGCCTCTCTGCCCTCTGCAGCTCACAGGGGCCCCGACAGGCACCGGGCGCGCCCCAGGCAGGGACCTGCTGTGTCCAGGCTGTGGCCTTGGGCCGGTCCCGCAGAGCCCAGCTGCAGCCCAGCTCCCTGACCACCGGCCCCGTGGGGCTCTGCTTTAACGGGCGGCGGCTGGCACCTGGGCCGTGGGTAGCAGCATCTCATCTCGGCCGCAGCACGGCCTCCTGTGTGTGCGGATGGCTCAGCAGGCCGCTGGGGCCGCCACTCACTGAGGGACACACCAGTGGGCGCCGGGACGCGGCCAGGTGGCGGACCCCGGTCCTCATTCGGAGAAGCCCGAGGCCGTCGCCCC
The DNA here is from genome assembly GCA_028533065.1 of Trachops cirrhosus. Lineage (NCBI taxonomy): Eukaryota > Metazoa > Chordata > Mammalia > Chiroptera > Phyllostomidae > Trachops > Trachops cirrhosus. Next base: position 1,649,204 of record CM052543.1, on the reverse strand, counting down.
GCCCACCTGCACCCATCAGCCTCCTGTCTGCACCCCTGCGCCCGCACGGGCTCGACCCTCCGGTTCAGTCCCGTTCAATCTGATCAGCACATGCCACCAGCTCCTTCCTCCGGGGCAGCCCGGGGTTGGGCTCCGGGAAGGAGGGGCTCCTCAGCCAGGACCCCCCACGGCAGAGCTGAGAGTGGGGCTGGGAGCCAGACCACCTGGGCCCGCAGGGTCTGCAGCCCCGCACCCCGTGACCCCGGCCAAACGACTCACGCCCCCGAGCCCTCCACGTCTCCATCCGGGCCTGCCGCAGAGGGGCAGTGAGGCAGCACTGACACCTGGCAGCAGCCCCGGCCCCGGCCCGCCCGACCCACACACTGTCCGTGGGAGCCGCCCTCCGGGGGGGGGGCGTGTCTCGCCCGGCCACGATCTCGCTGAGCAAAGCGAAGACGACACCCAAGGGAGGCCAGCCCCGGCCCCACCCCGCCCGCCGCCTGGCCGCTTACCTGCGACACTTTCTCTTTGACGGACGGGGCGACTGAGGGCGGTTCAGTGAGCAGCAGAGGGTGCTGCTCCGGGGGGGCGCACAGCACCCGGTAGAAGGAGTGATGCCAGATCTGGGGGCGGGGAACACGGGGAGACACGGGGAGACGTGGGGAGACACGGGGAGACGCGGGGAGACACGGGGAGACATGGGGAGACGCGGGGACACATGGGGAGATACAGGGAGACACGGGGAGACGCAGTGAGGTGCGTCCAAGCTCTCAGCCTACCGACGAGTGGGCAGGCCGTCTACACTGCGCGCAGCTTCTTTGGGGGTGTACGCGACGTGACATAGCTTTGCAGAGGCATGGCCCCCATCCATGTGTGTGGCCTTGACAAGACGGGGGTCGAAAGGGCCTTGTGGTCTCCCGGGGGACAGACCCCAGCCCCAAGATGACCGGCAAGGCTGTGACTCAGTGAGAGGAGTGGGCGCCCTGAGAGCATGGGGCGCAGACCCAGCCAAGGTCCCGACCCCCCCCCCCCGCCAGGTGCTGGGCAAGTACGTGGCTGAACCTTCTAGGGCCCGGTCCCTCTGCTGAAAAGCGGACGACGTCCCCTGTCTCACGGGTGAAGGGGACTGGGGAGCAGGACGTGTGTGGAAAACCCAGAGTGTGCATTCCCTGGGGCCACAGGGCCAAGTGCCACAGACGGTGGCTGAGACCACAGACGTTCATGTCCCCTGTCCCGGAGGCTGGAAGCCCAAGATCACGGTGGCGGCAGGGACGGAGAGCTGGGCCAGTGCAGGAGCCCCGGGTGCTAGCAGGACGTCCCTCCCCAGGTGCCAAGGCGGCGGCGGCCCCGTGACCAGGCCCCCGCCCCCAGCAGAGCGGCAGCCCACCTTCTCCATGTGGTCCCAGTTGGTGACGCTGGCCCGGGAGATGGGGCGCAGCAGGTTGAGCTTCTCCAGCCGGCTCTGGACCTCGTTCCCCAAGAACCAGTCCTCCTCGTCCAGGCCCACCAGCAGACCCTGGAAAACGCGGGCGGGACAGGTCTCGGGGGCGGGTCGCCTGCGCTCAGCCTGCGCGTGCACCCCGCGGGCTGTGCCCGGGGCAGCGATCTGCTGTCGGGTCAGCTCCGTCCCAGTGCTGGCCTCTGTGTCCCTCTCCGGCCGGACAAACGCCCTGAGGGGTCTCAGCAAATGCCCGGCCAGGGTCAAGTGCTCCCGAGGGACCACTGCCGGGATGCCCCTGTGGCCCGCAGTGACATCAGGACACTGGGGTGACCACGGAGCAGTGGGGGATGGAGGGACAGTGTGCGGGGAGGCACCAGCTTCCACATTTGCTTTGGGACGTCGGCAGGGGGAGGGTCTGCAATTTAATTTAGTTTCTGCCATTTTCAGGAAGAGGAAGCCGGCTCCTCTCCCCAGAACCGCATGTTCCGTCACTCAGAGGGGCCTGCTGGCCGGCCCCTGGGCTGATCTGGGCCCACCTACAAGCAGACACCAAGACCGGATGCGGGAGTGAGAGAGCCCGCGGAGGGCGCCGGCCACCCAGGAGAGACCCCTGGCCGCTGTCCTGGTCTGAGCCAGGGGCCCGGGGCACTCTGCCGCATCGGGAGTTCTGGAGCCAAAGGCACTGTCAGAGCAGCCCCATGTCTCCCGGGGGGTCTGCCTGGGTCTCCCTGCCCTGCTCAGTCGGTGGCCTTGGTGTCACAACACACCACACACCAGGCCAGCCCGTGGGAGGGGACAGGCCGAGCACCACCCTGGGGAGGACCCCCCATCACTCACGTCATCGTGCCGGAGTTTCCCGAGGACGGTCGGGAACACGGCCAGGGGCCGCCCCATCCCCGAGTAGCCCACCTTGCTGAAGCCGGAGCCGTAGTCGCAGACGAGGGGCACGTTCATGGCGCTGGGTGTGGCCAGGGCGGTGCTGCAGGGGACAGGACGGTTACTCGTGCGGTTTGCGAGGCGCTCGCCCCGGGCCAGGCTCTGCCAGGCGGGGCCTCGGGCTCGGAGCTCATGGGATGCACGGTGTGTCCCTCGTGGCCTTGCAGGGGGCTTCCCACATCCAGGGCGGGCCCTCCTGGGCGGCGAGCCCTGCCTGCAGGTTGTGGCAGCTCGTTGGGAAGGGTGGGCATTCAGTGACCCTGACACGGGGCGGCCCTGGAGGAGGAGGGCTGTGGGGAGCTCCCCTAGCACCGTCTCCTTTTTAATCCCCACCCGAGCGTGTGTTTATTGATGACAGAGAGAGAGAGAGAAACTTCGATCAGCTGCCTCCTGCAGGTGCCCTGACCGGGGATCGAACCCACAACCGTTCAGTTACGGGATGGTGCTCCGACCCGCTGAGCCACGCAGGCCAGCACAGAAGTGTTTTTTAACAGCTGAGAAGGCGAGAAGGAGTGTCGAGGGAAAACACAGCCCCGCTAACACACAAAGCGGCCCCAGGCGCCCCTGCTCCACGCCCTCGGCCCCGCCGCAGCCCCTCCCTCACCGTGAGCGCCCGCGAAGGGGCGCGGCCCCTGCGGGTCTGACTCTCAGGGGCTTTCTGGTTATTCAGCAGTTGTTGGTCTCGCTCAGTGACATTTCTTCTTCCTGTTGAAACAGGAAGAAGAAGATTCTGGAAGAGTTTAATGAGACTGTGGAAACATCCAGGCCAAAGCGGAGCTGCCAGAACAAAGAGCCGCGAGACAGCGGCCGTTGACGGGCGGCCACCAGGCACCTGCCGGCCCCTCCTCCCCCCAGCGGGCGGACTGCTCCCTGCGGCCGAGTCCCCGGTGGTCTGAGCCCCGCAGAGCGCCCCTCTGTCAACCCACACGCACCTCTACAGAAGCCACGGCCTCTCTGCCTCCTCAAACCCGGGCCTGGGTGCCGGGGAGCCCCTCCCGGGGGTTGGGGCCGGTGGCCCGCACAACAATCGCACTGTGCTGTAACAGCGGTGACCTCAGGGGGCAGTGCCAGCCTGACAGGGCCCCGCCTGGCCCCTGTCAGCAGTTATGACTGCTCCCCACTTTTTCTGTACGTGCTCCGTGGCTTCGAGCGTGTGGCGCTCCAGGGATGAGTCCTGCCCAGGACAGCAGGGACGCCAGCCCCAGCGGGACCTACCGGGCCTTCGAGGGGAAGGACAGCTGGGGAGAGTCGGGGTTTCTGCTCCTCCGGGCGCGCTGGCTGGCCCGGCGCCTTCCTCCCACAGAGATAGCCCAGAGCAGGTGACACAGCACATGCCTTTCAGGTGACTGTGGGGGGCTTGCCTCACCTGCCTGCCCGCGTAAGAGCATTAAGACACGGACTGTTTCTGGTCCCCAGAAGGTGGGCCTGTCCCCTCCCACTGCCCAACCCCCACCCCCCCAGCGGGGACCAACCATCCTCTGTCTTCTCTGCATGTCTCATTTGCATTTCCCTGGTGACAGATGGTGCTGGGTGTGTCTTCATGTTTATCGGTCACTTTGTCCAAGTCACTTTCTCTTTGTTAAAAAGTCACTTGTCCAGCCCTGGCTTGCTAGCTCAGTTGGTTAGAGCATCGTCCCAAATGCCATGGTTATGGGCTTGATCTGCAGCCAGGGTGCATACAAGAATCAACCAATGAAGGCATAAGTCAGTGTGACAGCGAACCGATGTTTCTCCTCCCTTCCTCCCTCTCTAAAAATCAGTTTAAAAATTACCAAAAAAAAAAAAGGTCCTTTGTACGACATTTTCTTCATAAGCCCTCCCATATGCTGCACGTGAGCTCCCTCTGGTGGCCGCAGGCGTCGTTGCGGATACCTCCGGAACCGCCTTTGCACTGTCTCAGGGGTGTCCCTCCGTGAGACCCTGTTCTTAGCTTTGCCAAAGTCCGGGTTCTTTTTCTTTAGCGGTTAGTGCTCGCATCGTCCTGGAGATGAGGCTTTGCCTGACCAGGTTCAGCCTCTTACTTTTTAAGATTTTCTTGGTTTACCTCTTATGTGTAGGTCAGTGATCGATCTCAATCTTTTTTATGATGTGACTTTATTTTTCTCCCGTGAGTACCCATGTGACCAAAAAGCCTGTATTTATTATTTTTTCATTAAAAATGTGCTATTTCGAAGCCCTCTTTCCCCCGAGACTTGCGAGGCTCCCTGTCACCTGGGCCCGTCTGCAGCCCCTGAGGACCCTTCCTGTTCCCTCCCAATCACTTTGTAGGTCCCAGGGCATACATATCGCGTCTTTTTAACATTGAATTTCGTTCTCGAGCTTCTTGGTTTTGGATGCTCTGGTAAGAGCTTTCCCCCCAAATCTTTAATCTTTATGTCCCCAGTTATTTTTTTGTGCTAGGGTAGGAATGAAACATGGACCTTGGACTCTGCAAACTGGATAAATTCCCTAAATATGTTTTACAGACGCCTTTGGATTTCCTACATCCACCGTTGTGCCAGAGGGTCCCCGAGGCCACCCTCAGGCTCAGTGACTTATGGAGGACTTAGGGGACCAGCGTGTTGCAGTACAAAGGACGAATCAAAGCCGCCCGGAGGAGCGGGCTCGTGGGTGGCCCCTCCCGGCACAGGCCCTAAGAGCGGGCTGTGGTCCCCTGACCTCACGGTGCAGGTGGGCGCCCGGGGCAGCGCGTCAGAGACTCCGCGCCCTGGGCTTTCCTGAAGACCGGTCATACACGCAGCCCTGTTACCTTCGGGGCCCAGACGCAGAAGGAAGGCAGGTGTTGGGCAGAGACCGTGTCGTTTCTATAATGCTGCCGTTCGGGCACAGCTGCGCTGAGCTGTCACAGCGGCTGGGCACCCTGCTAAATCCCGTCCCCAGAGGTCACACGGACGGGCCCTTCCGGAGAGGTCAGGCTGCTAAGTTAGCTCTTTCAGCACATCAGTCTTGTGAGCTGACTAATTTACTTAAATTTTTGTAAGCTATGCCTTTCTATTGAAAGTTCTCAACCTCTCATCCTCATCTCTAAGATCGCCAGTCCAAATAAACAAGACGTGAGGGGGGCCACCCTTGTCTTGCCCTTTGTCTCACAGGGAGACGCCACGAAATACAATGCCAGCTGCAGGTTGTGTGGTGACAGTGTGTCAGGCGCAGAACGTCCTGTTCTAGTCCCAGTCTGCTGAGCTTTCATCATGAACCAGTGTCTCAGTCTGTGCGACGTTTTTCTCTCTATGTGAGCAAAGGGTTTTTCTGCTAAACTGTTTTTAATCCTCCCCTAACGTCCACTGTTGTTAGAGGGAGAGAGACAGACATCGATCTGCTGCTGCTGCCTCCTGTACGCTCCCGGACCAGGGACTGAACCCGCGACCCAACCCGTGCCGTGACTGGGAATCGAACCTGCAACCTTACGGTGCACAGGATGACACTGCAACCGAGCCACCACCCGGCCAGGGCCCTTTGTCTTCTTCGTTCTGTCCACGTGGTGAATCACGCTGGCTGGTCTCGACGTTAAAGCAAGTTCGTGATCCCAGGGTAGCCCGGGTTTCTGGTGGCGCGTTGGACTTCGGGAATACTGTGGGTTCAGTGTGCTGATAGGTGATACCTGAGGAGCTTCGGTACCGGGTGTTGGAGTGTAACTTTGTTTTTTCGTAATGCCCTTGCCAAGTTCTCTTCCCAGGGCTGTGCCGGCTCCTAAGACGCCCTGTCGTGCCCTGAGGCACCAGAGGACGTGTGCAATCACATGGGCATTATTTCCTTAGAGACTCTGATGGAATCCACCGGTCAGGGCATCTGGGTGTGGTGTTTTCTTAGTCGGAATATCTTAAAACAAAGAACTCAATTTCTTTAACTGATAGAGAGCTATTCAAAATTTCGGTTTCTTCTTCAGTCCATTTTGGCAAAGTCTGTTTCTCAAATGAGGGTTGGCTCTCATTTCATCCGAGTTACCAGAATTCCTGGCAGTGGGCTGGGACTGCCTCCACACCCCACGACAGCCTCCCCGGTCCCCTTGTCTCGGGACCCCGTCCTCTGCTCCTGCGCAGGGTGTGAAAACCGCGTCTCGGACACACTGCCCGGGTTTTAGTTGCTTCACTCAATCAGAGTTCGTTTCTCCTCTGCCTTCCTCCACCTCCCCAGCGCTCCAGCAGAGGCGGAGCTACTACTGGAAGGGAGACCCCGCTCAGGGTCCCACTGCCCACGGCTGCCGGTCCCACCTCCCCACAGAGCTTCCCCGCAGAGGGCGGAGGGACCAGTGTGTGAGGTGCGCAGCCTGCCAGGCGGGGCGCTAGATGGTGGGTGATGACATTTCTCCTTTGATGCAACACCCTGCCAGGTAGCAGCCGCCAGGTACCGGTTAAATTGTTGGTGCAGGGAGGGCGGGGTCTCTCTTGCTCCGCCCCATTCCCCACCCACTTCTGGTTCCTGTCTCTCGGACTGTGGAGGCTGATCCTAACCAACACCCGCTGCCCACAGAGCAAGCTGCCAAGGCTAAAGCCCACAGGGAGCGTGTGCCTTCGGCCCACGGGGAGCTGCGGGTGCAAGGCACCCGCTCCAGGCAGCTGCCAGGACAGCGGAGCTGCAGGAGCTGGTCCAAGTTGGCCCGGCCGGTTGCACACCGGAAAAGCCAGTCTTCCACGGCGGAGAACTGGACTCTGAGCCTGGGAACCTCCCGCAGGGAGGGGCCTGGGAGCCAGAGCACCGGGGCCTGAATCACACGCAGGAGGTGGGAGGCTCTAACCTTCCGGGCAGCGGCCCCTCTGAATGTGCGACTCGGGTTCCCGCACCTGCCCTGTCCTGGCGGGCGTCCACACCTCATGGGGCCCAGGGGACAGAGCTCTTCCTGAGGGGCACCACCTCCACCCCCCTCGGCCCCTCAGAGCCTTGGCTCCGAGGTCACAGCCACCGCACTCCAACCGCCTTCCAACGGACTCGCTCAGTGTCCGGAGGAGGAGAAGGCGAGGTCCACGTCGCTCACGGCCATCCAGGGCCTGCTGCCCAGCCCCGCTGGTATTCCCATCACCCGGGTGGCTTGTGACAAACGCAGCCGCCTGGGACCCGTCGTCCCTGAGCTGGAGAGGGCAGCATGGGGCACGGGCACTGGGAAACTCATCCAGTCAGGCAGGTGGGACCCCGGCCCTGACCCCTGCGGGCTGTTCAGGAGACCACCTGTCTTCGCTTGGCCTGTTGTGACCTGAAGAATGGAGGCACTGCCCTGCCTGACCCCTGCCTGTCCCCTCCCTGTCCTGGGCGTGGGCTCTGGTCTCTCCAGGTGTGACGCAAGTCTGCACCCACCTTCTGGCATCTTCTTTCACGTGCATGGGGGGACAGGAGGCCGAGCTGGGATTTCTTCCAGGGGCGAAGGGACAGACTCCCACACCCAGCACACGAGTGGCTGCAACAGAGGGACGCCCCCCTGGGTGGGGGCGCTCACACCGCTCCCCAGGCCCCTCCCGTGGACACCCGGCCTCTGAGGCAGCGTCCCTGCACCAGGTCCGACATTCCTGGGCATCACCTCTACGTACCGGAAGTGGAGCCCAGGCAAAGACAGAAACCACGCAGGAGTCTGGACTGAGAAGTTTAATATAAAGAACTGGTGTCTGCTAGGGCAGGGATGTAAACAGAGTTTCACGAATCCCCGAGAGTTGAGGGAGTGGCCAAAGTTAAGGGAGCACTGGAAAAGGGGCCCCTTCCCAAGGCTGGGGTGCAGGCCTCGTTGGAGAAGGCACCGGGGGCCCCGAATGGCGGGCTGGTTTGTGCACAGTCACCGGGCCAGCAGGAAACACCCTCCAGAACAGGCTGCCGGGGGGCGCTGGGGACCTCAGCCAGTGCGGGGACCTCAGGTCAGGCCCCAGAGCAGTACCCTGGCTGGCATCACCCCACCCCCGGCACCCGTGAGCCACAGGAAACGCAAGGGCGTCCTGGGCCCAGAGGGAGGAGCCCCTTCCTCATGCAGCGACCCACAGCCCTCTGCCAACAAGTTCAACGTCGTGTGCGCGGTGCGGACAGGCGCGGACGGAGCAGCCCACGGTCAAGAGCAGGTGGTAAGGGCGGCTGTGGGCAGAAGGCCGTGACCTGGCACCGGGCACGCCCCCCGTCCCCTTCTCCTGGCCCAGGGGCTGGAAGCCATCCCACCTGGCGTCCCCGACGGGAGAAACACTGCCATCGATGGGCTGGCGGAAGGGACAGAGCCGTCCCCCTGCGCTCGGAACACTGAACAGAGAGCACGGGTCACGTCTGCTGGTGAGCAGGCGGCTGCGTGACCCCTGCAGCCCCCCCGGGACTCGGGGGCGGGACACACACAGACAGTTACCAGACGCCCGCCCGGTGCCGGGCGCTTTCCAGTTTGCGGAGGAGGAGACGAGGCTTCCGGAGGGTGGAGCTGGGACGTCAGCCCCCACCGAGGGGCTCCGAGCGCTCCCAGGGCCCCGGCCCGGGGGCGTCTAGAAGATCCCGGGCAGCAGGCGGTAAGGCACGGCCGCGGCGTAGCGCGCCCAGTCGCCGCCGTACTTGCTGGCGCAGCGGTGCTCGTCCCGCAGGCAGCGGTGGGTCAGCAGGATGGTCATGTAGACGACGTAGAAGTAGGGCAGCAGGTGGCCGCCGCCGCAGGCCAGGCAGTAGGCCAGGCTGCCCAGGAGGTCGCCCGTGTAGTTGAGGTGGCGGGCCAGGCCCCAGAAGCCCGACACCAGCAGCTTGCTGTGGTGCCTCCGCCCGTCCGCCGACGTGTACATGCACTCGATGACCTTGGGCTTCGCGCCCCAGATGAGGCAGCGGCCGTCTGTGCGCCGGAACAGGTCCTTCTGGTGGTTGGCCATCCGGAAGACGTAGTAGCCCAGCAGGCCCAGCAGCAGGACGCCCGCGGCGTGGGGCGCGGACAGCTGCACGGGGTGGTACACCAGGTACAGGCCCTGCGGGCGACAGGGAGGGGTCAGCGCGGCCTGGGCCCGGGCTCGCCCTGGCTCCCTGCCGGCCTGCGTCGGGGCCCGGGCTCGTCCTCTCCCGCAAGCGAGGGCGCCTGCCTCACGGGTGCTGCTGGGATCGGAGCAGCGAACGCACCCGCTGGTCCGCCGTCTCCCTGCCTGTCCACCTGTGTACGCGCCAGTGCATACATGTGCCCCCCACACACACACACGCACACCATTTACACTGGAAACACACGACAGGTAGTACAGAAATGCCACTTGATCACAATCCTGTGACGGCGAGTTTCACGTGTCCTTGGCTAGGCCGGGAGGGGTGTGGGAGGCCGACGCTGAGCTGCTCCCGTGTCCCCCCGATGGCTTCACAAGCCCTGGGGTGGCTGTGCACGGGGCAAGGGCAGGGAGGAAGGGCCCGGCCCACCTGCGGGTCACTGCACCGCACGGCTTCCCAGCCCCAACCCCCACCGAGGCGGCGTCCACCCTCCATTTCCACCGACAGCCGGGCGCAGGCTCCAGCCCCTCCGCTGGCTGCTGGCCCTGCTGCGGTGCCGTCCCAGGTGGCCTCCAGCTCCCCAGGCCAGCGTTCCCACAGCACACGTGACACTCCCGCGGTCTCCTAGGGACCGTGCCTGTTCCGTTCCCACGGCTGGGCCCGCACCCTCTGGACCGCCGCACACCCCTCCTCCGCCCCCCGCATCAACTCCTGCTCGGCAGGCGCCCAGCCCCGCTCGCCTCCCCAGCCAGGCAGTTCTTCCCGCCACCCTCACAGAACTGCTGGGGGCCCCCATGTCCTCCCCACCCACCTGCCCCTCCCCGATCTGAGCTCCTGCCACTAGGACTCTGCACACGCCCCTCCTCCTTCCAGAATGTTCTCAGCTGAGCCTCCTCACTCTGCTCTCAGCACAGCTGCAGCTGCCCCTGGATGCACGGGCCGACCCCCATGTTGAGGGGCTCCCCCTCCCAGGTCAGCACCCCTCCCGCACCGGGCTGCCCTTCCCAGCAGCGGGGAGCCACGAGGAGCTGTCCCCTTCACCCCTGCGCCCAGCACGGGCCTGGGACCGCCCACGCCCTCGGGAATCAGTCACGGAACAAAAAGGGCAGGAAAGGTGCCCCTGGGCCGTTAAGCGTTAAGATTTGAGTAAGAACATAAAACGCCCTTCCGTCCACTCAGTTCGCCCAAATCACTCCTTTTACCCAAAGGCTACTGAGCACCTCCCTCTGTAAGCGTGGCTGAGCTGCGCCCCCTAATGGCCATGTGGGAGCTCTGACGCCCCACACTGCAGAAAGTGACCAGACGCAGAGGAAGGGCCTTTACACAGGTGACCAGGGCAGAAGTCACCGCGGTGGGTCCCAGTCCCACAGGACCCGTGTCCTCATCAGAACCGGAGGTCAGGACGCAGACGCGCACAGAGCGATGGCTGAGGGGGGTGACACAGGGAGGGGACGGCGGTCTGCACGCCCCGGAGAGGGGCTTCAGGAGGGACCGGCGCTGTGACGCCCGGGTCTCGGACTCCGGGACAGGGACAGGAGTGTCTGTGGGGCTTGGCCACGGCGGCCCGAGCCGAGTCCTGCGCTCACCCTCCCCTCTTCCTGGGAACGGGGGCGCCCCCCCGACCACAGACACGAACAGCAAAGCTCCGCCAGTGTTCAGCGTGGCTGCCTTTGGGGGGGCCCTGGGCGGCCGCACCCCACTCCTCACCTGCAGCGTGTACAGGTACGGCAGCCACACGCAGTCCCCCCAGCCCAGGTACCACCCGAAGTGGTCGTGGCAGATGTCGATGGTTTTCAGGTACCAGGTCTCGTTCCAGAAAAAGTCCAGCACGTATATGGCCTGCAAAGCAAGAGCAGCTATGGACCACCCACGGGGCGGGGCCTCCGTAGGCATATGGGCGGGGCCTCTGTAGGCGTAGGGGCGGGGCTGGCGCTGGGCCTGCCGATCCTGCACTTCCCACCCTGTCCAGGACGTGAGGGTGAGGGGTGGGCAGGGAGTTCTCTCCTGGAGTCTATGGTCCGAGGACAAGCGGGGCCCAAAAATGATGATGGAAGATGGGCACCCCACCATGTCCTGGGAGGTGGCACCAAGGCGGGGAGGGGCTTGGAGGAGAACGAGGTGGTTCCAGGGGGGAAGATGCAGGACATCCCGTAGAGGAGGGGGGGTGGAATGCCAATGCACGGCAGCCCTTTGCCCACGGGACGTGTCCCCCAGTTTGTGCCCTGCCAGCTGTCCCCGTGGCACCAGGACACACGTAACGTGGCCCACACAGCGGGGTGACTGCCGTGTCCCGTGGGATTGAGGAGAATGATGTCTATTACAGATGGGACAAAGGTAGGTCACACCCCTCCATTCCCCACCTTGAAGGGGACGCCTGACACCCACGGGGACCACGTGGGGGCACCTCGTGGGACACCACTCTGGAGGCCACAAAGTGTGACCTGTGGCCTGGACCACTCACGTCCTGAGACATCAGAACAGCGATGCCAGCATCACGGATGTGCTGGAGCCAGTGACAGGCTGGGAGAGGCCCCACGGCCTGTGTGGCACTCGGCATGCGGTGACAGAAGTCTCCCACTACCGGCTCACCAGCCTGTGCCCCAGAGATAGCACGGGAAGGGGCTGACCCCCTTCTAAAAGTGGTGGACTAATAAGGCCTTTCAACCCCACCCGGCTCTCCGGTTTTCCCAGTGCCCAGTGGGCGTCAGAGCCCCCGGCCCCGCCCACGGCCACGCGCAGGCCACCTGCAGCACGTTGACCAGGATCATGGAGTTGGTCACGTGGCCGTGGAGCTCCCGCTGCTTAGCGGCAAAGGACAGGTTGATGAGGGTCCAGGCGACGATCCCGGGGCGTCCGTTGAAGAAAAGCTTGAAGTCAAACCACTTCCCAATTCGGGGGTTAAACTCAATGCCCATCATGTAGTTGTAAAAGAAGTTGCCTGTGAATTTGCTGGGGAAAAAAAAGAAAGAAAAGACATGATTCGTCAAGGAGCATGTCAAGGAGCCTGGACACACGGGCTCGGCCCAGCCACAGGGCTGAAGGCACCAGGTGACCCGGGCGAGGGCTGGCGGGAGCTGCGGAAAGCACGCACCAGAGCCCAGGCACCCTGCCCACCGCCTGCGTCCGGCACCCAGGCCGCTCGCCCCCTCCCACGGGCTCCCGAGAGGCACGCCCAGCTCAGACGGACCGGGATGTGCTTCTGCAGCCGTGCGACGGTCTGCAGGGGCTCACGGGCACTCAGGCCCCCGAGAGCAAGCAGCACAAGTTACGCGAAGACAGGGAGGAAAGACAGTGCCACGCTCAGAGGCGGGTGCCCGGCTCCAGGCCCACGTCTCTCACAGGACAGGCCTGTTAACCGTGGGCTGCCTGGGTTACGTGACGCCACAGCCCTCTCCCGGGGTGACCGGAGAGCAGCCGGGTCACCCAGGTGAAGGCCCCCTTGCTGCGTACACACGATTTGTGTCAATCAGAAAAACATCATCCTCCGTTTCCCTCAAGATAAGCAGAAAGCAGCAAAACACGCAAACTCTACGACAGGTGGCGTGAGGACAAAGCCCTCGCAGCCCAGCCCCAGTCTGACAGCTGCGGACCGTGCGCCGTGCCGGCGCCAGGACGCCTCCCGGGAGCCAGGATGTCCCAGTGAGAGGAAACGCACTTTGGCTTATTTGGGCCCCTGGGGCGAAATGACAGCACCCGAGAACGAGAGTCTTACTCGTGCCTAAAGGCCCACCGCCTGCACCCGTCTGCAGGAGGACCCAGCAACACCTGCTGGTGATGAATGGGGGAGGGGTGGGGAAGGGTGAAAAGTGAGGGAGGGGCGGGTGGATGGTGAATAAAGGGATGGATGATGGACGGATGGTGGGTGGAGGGAGAAATGGGTGGGTGGGTGGATGGATGGTGGGTGGATGACAACCGTCTAACCCAGGGCTTCCCTGAGGACAGAAGCACTCTCCTGGGAAGCTGCTACATTGAAGCCACAGAAATGACAAGTCCCCTCACTGAAACTGCTCTGGGCCACACGACATCCCGGAGACAGAGGCAATATGCTTGCTCTTTGCCCCTTGGACAGAAGTCACCTTTCGCACCTGCCCACTCCCGTGACTCAGCCACCAAAGGCAGACCTGGCCTCAGGCGGGAGAAGGCACCGACATTTGGAAAGGCTGCTCCCAGATCAAACAAGCTGCACGGAACTCCCCCTTCGGGGACCCTCAAGCCCGCAGGGCTGCACCAGCTCCCGCCCGAGGTCACAGACATCCCCTTCGGCGTGACCGGCTGCGCAGGGCGTACCGGTCTCGGGCGCTGGTGGGGAAGAGGTAGCCCTTGATCATGGCGAAGGTGGACACGGCGTAGCCCAGGATGTTGGCGCACCACAGCAGCGGGATCCAGTTGTCGAAGATGATGGTGGGAGAGAACCAGGCGAGGAGGTGGGAGTTGGCGAACCAGAGCAGGTGCGTGACGAGCCACGCCTGCAGGCCGTTGACCTGGTACTTGTTGATGACCCCTGTGCGGGGAAGACGGAGGCATGAAAGCCTGCCCCGCCCGTGACGGTCCAGAGCGCCCAGGCTGCCCCCAGCTGCTGCGGCACCTCCGGCCCAGGTCACTGCCAGGGCTCAGCTCACGCTGCTGCTCGGGGGCCCACGGCTCCTGCCTGCGGGTCTGGGGGCAGGGAGGGCCCCGGTGAGGCCTCTGGCTCCGAGCGCCCTGCGTGGCCGCACAGCCGGCAGCCAACAGCAGCCAGGGGTAGGCAACGGGTCAGAGCACGGGGCGCAGGACAGGCCTGACTAAAGTCCGGGAGCTCCGGTGGTTGCGGGCCTACAGCCAGGGTTGCACGGCGCGTGTGCCGTGGCCCGGAGGCCTGTCTGTGAAGCAAGTTCCAGCGGAAGCACTTAAAAGGGCACTTGGCGTGACACGGCAGAAAAACGCGGCCAGGGAGAGCTCCGACGGCTCACAGGTAACAGGTCCCAGGACGTGCAGTTCTGGGCTCTGCTTGGAAGAGAACGTCGCCGGCACAGCCCTGACCCGGCGCCCTGCCAGTGAGCTGCCCAACTCCCCACCGCGGCTCTCGGCGCTCAGCGCCGGCCCCGCGGCGCCGCGGGCGGGCACCCGGTGTTCTCCGCAGGAGGGGCTCCATCAGTCCAGTGACAGCAGCCGGCCGTGGGGCACTCAAGACCGTGACCTTCAACCTCACATCCGGGACAGTCCCGGCTGCCCTCGGCTGTCAGTGAGGAGACTTCACAGGGGAGGGGGCCCCACACAAGGACAGGGACAGGGACACGTGTGGGCTGCGCCCAGCAGGTTACCTGCAGGAGTCACGGCGCCCTCCTGGACGCCTCCCACGTAGCCAGGCACAAACTTGTGGCAGACGTCAGGGAGCGCCACGTACAGGAACACCTGGAACAGAAGTTTCAGGCTGAGCTCCCTGAGGGGGGGGGGTGGGGGGGGCGGGCCGAGGGGGGACGGGAAGGCGCCGTGCAATGTGAGAAGCCAGATCCAGGGCAGTTATTCATTCCAGAAGGGTCTACAGCTCTGGGAGCTCTGACTGCGTGTCTCAGCGGCAGAAATCGCTACCGCCTAAGCAGCCCCTGTGCCCTGCCCCCGTGGGCTCGCTCGGCCCCCACAGCAGAACGGCCCACATCCATCCCTCTCACGTTGGAAGCCTTTGAGAAAAGTCAAGATAGAGGCCCCAGGCCACGAAAGGCGCCTTTTCAGGGAGCACAGGCCAACGGTGCCAGTAGGTCCACAGGCCGTGTGACCATCACCCTCTCCAATTCCAGAACGTTCTCACCACCCTTCAGAGCTCCCCGCCCCTCCCCCCAGCTCCCGACAACCTGGAATCTGCTTCCCATCTCCATGGACTCGCCGCCCTGGACTCACCGCGTGCCTGTGGCTGAGTGACACCCGACCGCATGGACAGGCCTCCGTGCTTGTCTGCTCGGCCCCGGACGGACACTTGGGTTCTCCGACGTCCAGGCCACCCACTCAGGCTGCCCGCCTCACCTCACACCCACAGGGACTGATGTGCGTGGGGACGTAAACCCACAGGCTGGGCCCGGGGAGAAAGAGCTGCTCCCGCCGGCCCTGTCCTCCCGGGCGGGACAGCCCCAAGGCCGCCCGCTCCTGCCGGCTCCCCAGAAACATCCGGGTCCTGGTGGGAAACGACACCCACCTGGTCCCAGGTGCCCTGGGCAAATGGTGTCTTCCTGGGGACCACCTGCTGGTCTGGGAGGCCAGGGGGTCCCAGCATGGCCGAGGACCGGCCAGGGCCGACCCCAGTGGGAACACAGGCCGTGGCTTTGCAGCCAAGCGTCCCTCTGGGGGTGGCTGACTGGGGGGGCGCGCACACCCGGCCGCAGGGGATGTCCTGCCGGGTCCTGGGGCCGAGGATGTCAATCTGCGCCAGGACAAGAGCACCCGGCACCCGTGCACCCTGACCTCACAGCAGCGATGGGTGGAACTCACCTGGAAGGAGACCCACAGGGCGTAGATCTGGGCCGCTTCCTTCGTCAAGGCCGGCGTCTTGGCCCAGATGTCGGAGAGCCGCACGCGGCCGGCGGCGAGGTCCCACAGGGGGGCGGTGAGCGAGCAGCTGTACTGGTCGCAGGCCATGATGAAGAAGTACACGATGAAGGGGGCGAAGAGCAGCAGGAACAGGACGCTCGCCAAGGAGAACCAGTCCACCTCCCTGCGGGGCGCAGACGGGCACGCTGGGCTGGCGGGTTCTCCGGCCCCCCGTGCACCGCTCTGCCCTCATCCTGGGGGCCCTCCCGCCAGGGTGGGCACCCAGTGAAAGCCCAGGGCCCGGCGTCCGAGCGGGCTGTGCACCCACCCCCGTTCCTGCCCCCCAGAACAACCACGACAGCAGCGAGCCTGAGGGTGTGTTTTCTGCTGCTTCTTTAATTCCTTACTTGATAAAATGGGAAGCCGCTTACCTTCCGCGACTCCCCACAATCAAAGTGTCTGTCACGGGCCCGTAAACCCCACAAGGCTGGCGCCCTGCCACTAAGACCCACCTCGTCCCCCAGCCAGGAGACGGGCGGGAGCCTTACCAGGCGCGGCCCCACTGTCCCTGGGTGGCATCCCCACCGCGGGCAGCGCCGCCTGGACTCCTGGATTTGGGAGCGCTGAGCTGGGATTTTGCAGCCATGCGGCCCTGCGGGAAGGAGAGACAGACACTAGCCTCAGACTGTCCCGTGGGGGACAGACACCAGGATCGCGGGCCCTGCGGGGCCGGTCCCCCCACCCCGACTTCGTCCTGGATGGCAGAGTCCAGGCAGGGAAGACGGCATCGTGCTGGGCCCTCCCGGAACCTGTCACTGAGCTCGCCCAGCCAGCAGTCACCTCCCTGGCGCGCGCGCGCACACACACGTAACATCCCCAGCCACGCAGGGCCACCAGTAGGGGACAGGGAGGCGCCCTGGGCGGTTTTCATTTTTCCCCTGAGGCTCACAGACAGGACGGACATGGGCGTGAGGTACCTGCTGTCCTGACTTCCTCACAGCCGGAAGGTCACCCCGGGCCCACGACCAGGGTCCGCCTCCAGCGTCTGCTCAGGCAGGCCCACAGCAGAACGGAGGGTCCCCCAAGTTGCTAGACTCTTAGGACTCAAAAGGCCTGCTTGGTTCTCCGTGACCCACCGAACGGAGTCCTGCGGGGACACAAAGACGCGAAGGACACTCAGGGAGCTGGCGCTGCAGGACCCAAGGCAGGTGAGAGCCCAGGTGAGATTTACTCAAGGCCCACGGCCGGAACCAAGTGAGAGCCACGCGCTCAGGAGCTGGAAGACACAAGAAGCCCACGGAGGGGCGTCCCCCGTGGGAGGCGATCTGATCATGTGGCCGGGCCCACGCAGCGTCCAGACAGTAGTGGCCACGTCACAACAAGGTGGGACTGGGTGGAGGTTCACGGACATGAGGCCTTAACAGAGTGGTGGGGCCCCGGAGAGCAGCTCTAGACCGAAAGGCCTTCTCTCTGCGGACGTCCCCCGGCAGCCGCGAGCGATCGCGCACCGGAAACACTCCCAAAAGCTCGCACCAGGCCCCCGGAGCGTGCTCGCTCCCACCGGCAGGCGCGGGGGGCCGGTGAGGTGCCCCGGCACGGAGCGGCGGGGCGCGAGGTGGGCTCGGAGCCTGGCTCTCTGCACACGCGTGAGCCGGCGACCCTCCTGGGCGTGTGGGGCATGCAAGGATCTGTGGTCGCCGTGAAAGCTGGATAGAGGAGGGCTGGTGTCCCACCCCTGGGAAACAGGGAACTAGCGGGCTGTCCGGCGCCCGATCAGCTCCCCGGGCAGGTACCTGGGTTCCACGGACGACAGCCAGAGGGACGCTGTCCCTGAGGGCTTGGGGATGATGCAGCAGAAGTGGCCGGGGCTGGGTTTTTGGATGTCATGTCTGTGCCTGATATGAAGCATCGGTTTCAGACACACCCACCCTAATGAACATGGGGCCGGCTTCGAGACGCAGCTCCCAGGGAGAATTCTCGGCAGGACCAGCCACTGGTGCCAGCACGTCCCCACTGAGAGTTCAAGCTGTGTGACCTCGGGCTGCTCTCTGCACTTGCCAGGCCTCAGTTCTGAGCACCTGCAAGGCCCGGCCACCTGTCGCCTCACCGCGCTCTCACACAGGCCCTGGGGAGCCAGCACAGTCAGGCCCACGTTGCAGATGGAGGGGTGAGGCAGGACAGCGGAGCCGAGCTGTCTCTGCTGACAGACCTAGAGGGACACGGCCGGGCCCGCGGCACGTCCCCTCGCTCCACTCCGCGCGGGGGGCTGTGGGTAAACTTCAGAACACGAGGGCGGAGACGCCCTCAGAGGCTCTGAGCGCCAGGCACTACTCTGACACCCACGGAGAACCGCGCTGTGTCGGAATAACACCAAAGCGACAGGGGCCTGTTCCGGAACCTTCGGTGAAGGCGGGTAGAGACTGGAAAAGGCAGACGTGCCCCAAACTGGCCTTCAGATGGACACGAATGATAATATTCAGGGTCAGCCAGGGGGTGGGCAGCTGCCCTCCCGGAGGCCAAGCGGGCCGGCATCTCCCTGTAGGGCGTTTTCCGGAGCCACATGCAGGAAGCTGAGTGAATGTGCAGACGTGGGAACCCCCGCTGGAGGCGGCGTCCTTACTCACAGATACGGGCAGCACCCACGCGGCCGGCTGTCAGCGGGATCGGGTGAGCGACGGCACGCCCTCCACGGGGACAGTCACCGACTTCCTGGAAGAATGAGCTAGACAGGCAGGAACAGTTCCCGGCGTGTCGCAGCACAGGACAAGTTGCGAGACAGTCTGTCATTAAAAAGGGTGTTTAAAAAGCTAAGCACCGACAGCTTAAACTGGAAAAACTGGGGTTTTTTCCTCTTTTCCTAATCTTTCTGGTAGAAATGGACTTGTGTAATCGAACAATTTAACAACAACAGGAGTTTCCGACCAGCTCTGGGAGCCGTGAGAACCCCGGTTCGGGGAACCCCTGTGGCTCTAACTGGGATCAGAGGGCATCCGTCCGCAGCGGACGGTGACCGTGGAGGTGATCCTTGGGTTCACCTGACGCTTTCTTGCATCCCCACCCGCCCCCGCCCCACAGTGCAGTCACAGCCTCTGAGTGACTCACACCAACGAGTCACAAGCCTCCGGTGCCAGACCCAGGGGCCACCCCCAGGTGGGCGGCTCCCAGAGCTCCTGGCACCCGAGAGCTCGCCTGGCTCAGCTCGCAGGCCCTGTGGGGAGCCTCCGGGGACAGGCGTGAGCCCTGGCTTTGATAGCAGCCACGGGGCTCTGCTTTTGGAAAGCTCAAAGATCTGATAACCCAAGTTCAAAAGTCAAATGTCCGAGTCCCCCACCTTTGCCCTGCCTCCAGCCCGTGCCCAGGAGTCACTGACGTGGGCGTGTCCTCTTCCAGATGGCTGCCGGAGTTATTGCACAGCACGCATACCCACGGGCCTTCCTGCCTTCCAGATTTGTTGGCACCTCGAAGGCACTCTGTCCCGTTTGGGGTGCAGAGTCCTGCGGCGCACACCGACTGTCAGGCCGGCCACTATTTGACTTTGGTCTAGCTTGTCTAACACGGAGGAGCATCCTGTTAGAAGCAGTCAGATTGCGCTGGGATGCTCCCCAGTGCCGCCCGCACACGGTGCTGGTGGGCACATGGTGCTAGTGGGCGAGTTTCCCAAAGGTGGGAGGCTCCACCCTCCTGGCCCTGCCCTGGCCTCTGCAGCCCCCAAGCTTCTCAGCTCCCTCTGTCCAGCCTCCCACACGTTTGACAGAATGAACGGGACCCTTCAGAACCCTACTAAAGAGGGATTTGCCCCAATGTGTTCACAAAGAGTTCGTCCCTTTCACTCCACTGTGCAGCCCCTGGATCCCCCGTCGTAAATCGGGGCACCCGACATGGTGCACTGGGGGGCCCGGCTTCCGCTTCTTCGAGGCTGGAGGAGGAGCTCCGGTGGGCACAGGAAGGGCGCCTTGCTCTAAGACCAGGGCACCTGAGGCCACAGACCACCCAGCTCCTTCCTCCGCTCTGGGCAGAAAGTCACAGCTGAAAACACAGACTTCAGGCAACCAAGCCAGACAGTGCAGAAGGAATCCTCGCTCTCTGGGCAGCACCACCGTCGACGTGGGGGACGGTGTTCTGCCCCCACTCCCAGGCCCCGAGGACAGGCATGGCATGGGGGAGCTGTTCCCCCAAACCAAGGCGACCTCGCCGGGGTGTGGGTCTGAGCCTCCGCCCTGCCGCCCTCTAAGTTTGTGACTCTCCAGGTCACTTCCCGATTCGGGAAAGTGGGGTGACACCAGGTACGTGGGCTGTACTGAGTAAGAACGGTGGCCTGCACCCAGGAAACGCACAGGAAGTGACAGGCGGCCAGGCTCACACTGCTTTGGGCGGCCTCGTTTCTCCCTTCCAGCTTTCCCCTCCCCTGTGTCAGCTTTCGTCAGTAATCTTACCAAGCAGTTCCTACCCGTAAGAGCCTTTTCAGTAAAACTATCCAGTGCCCAGGAAAGAGGCGATAAGTCACTAAGGGAGGGAAGCAGGGATGGCTGGAAAAGGAGAGCAGCCCGTGTGCGCACTCCCTGCACAGTTTCTGGGCCTCCCCCCGCGCCGGTCAACCCACCCCCAGCGAAGCGGTTCGGCGTCTCCGTCCTGCTTGCACCTGCTCCGTTATTTCCTCAAACGGGAAGCTGCATCCACTCGCGTGGGACACCCTGGGCATAAGCGGGCACCAGGCTCTGCCCCGGCTCCCCGGGGCGAGCTCCCGAACACCCAGGGCACACAGCGTCCCCGCGAAGGGCCGTCTCGGCGTGGGCCAAGCGGCGTCCCTACACCCCGGCCGCCCCTCACCACAACACGCGCGGCCCCAGAACACCGGGCCCACTCACCTGCGCGCACGCAGCCCGGGCCCCCCTGAACACACGTCCCCTCCTCGCCTGCGCACCGGCCCCCCTACACCACCTGCGCGCGATCCCAGCCACACCTGCGCACGCCCCCCCTGCACACACGACCGCCTCACCTGCGCACACCGAACAGCGCCGTCAGATCTGCGCCCAACGAGACCCGCGTAATCCAACCAACCGTGGCCCCGCCCCCACGTAACGTGTTGCGGTGGTCGACCAACCGGAGGCAGCCCCTGCACGCCTAGCCCCTTTGCGTCCTGCGATTGGCCTCAGCGGGTAGCCCCGCCCCTGAGCTGACTCAGCCCCGCCCCTGAGCTGACTGGGACCAAGGGGCCAGCCTTTCCGCGGCGGCCGCGAACGAGATTGACGGCCGAGAGTCAGCTCCAAGGATGCTCTCCCCGGCGCGGGGCGGGCAGCCGGGCATCCTGGAGCAAGGCATGGGCGCTGCGGTGACGGCCGCGTAAGCCCGCGCGAGGCTTGGCTGCTCGTCAACCGCGTGGTCGTGGGCAAGCGTCTTACTGCGTGCCTGCCTCAGTTTCCTCTTCTGCTAGCGGGGATTCAAAGGCGCGCAGCAAATACAGAGCATCTGGGGGCCAGGTGCCAGATCCACAAAGCAGACAAAATCCCTGCTTTTAGGGCGGGAGGCAGTAACACGAAACGATCAAGTCGGTATATAGGGCGTCAGATAGTGAGGTTAAAGGAGGGTAACAGATTGAGTGTGTGAGGAGCAGTGTTATTTAGGGGTGGCAGACAGGGCGCTCTGCTAGGAGGCCAGCACAGCCCAGTTCCCCAGAAAGCGGCCGGGAGGTGGAGTTTAGGGTGGGATGTTTACTAGGGATCACACCTGCGCAGAGGTGGGAAGGGTGGAAGCAGCAGCGCTGGGCAGAGGGAGAAGTTGAGTCACAAAGCAGGCCCCTCGGCTTTGGCCAAAGACACTGGGAGGCTGCGGCGATCAGAGAGCCGCCCAGAGTTGTCCCACTGAACAGGAACGGTCCCTCAGTCACTGGGCTCGGGTCACCCTGGCAAGGGCATGTGCTTGGGTGGGGCAGCTGTACAGGCAGGCAGCCCCTGGAGAGGGGGGCAGCTGAAGGTGTCTGCAGACCCCACTTTCCACACATGGGGTGTCGGGCTTCCTGGCCAAAGGATCTGCTTGGCACATCTCTGTGCTGCTCACGGAGACATTTTTTTATTTTAAAAGATGTCACACAAACCAATTGGATATATGGTGAAGTGACACCCATAGACCTAGATTCCGCAGATAACTTTCCTCTCTCTCTCTGTGTATGTGTTATCCCCCTCCTTTCCCCCACCCGAACCATTATTAGCTACAGATGAGACCTCGAGACTTCCCTCCTAAATACATCAGTAACCGCCTCCTAAAACCAAGGATATTCTTTCATGTTACTAAAATAAAATGACCGTGCCCTGGAAATTTGGCATCAAGGCATTCCTCTTATCCGATATATTTGTCCGCACACAGTGCGTCCACTGTCCCAGAAATGTCCTGCCTTCACAGCTCTTCTGAAAAACCCAGGATCTAATCAGGACACCACACGGTGCATTTAGTTGCCACAGCTCCTTAGCCTTCCTTAATCTGGAGCAGGGGCCAGCCCGTATAACGTGTTATATTGTATCCTTTTGGTTTCCCATAACATGACGGTTTTGAAGAACCCAGGCTAGCTTTGTGCGATCCCGCTGTTTGGGTCTGGCTGGTTTCCTCACCCTTGCATTTAGGTTGTGCGTTTAGGGGCAGGATGACATGCTACATAGGTGATGTCGTGTTTTCAATGATCATATCAGGAGGCAACTCGATGTCAGTCTGTCCCGTCGTCGAGGGGAAGTTTGATCATGCGGTCAGGTGGTTTCTGCCAGATGTCTCCACTCTTCCTGTCCTGGTTAATAAGTAACCTGTGGGGTGACACTTTGATACTGTGTCCGTACGCTGTTCTCAAACGACCTTTCACCCAGGCATCTAGCATTCAGTGAAGACTTTGGCCTGAATCACTGACTTCTTGGTGCAAAAGGGTGATTTTCTCATTTCATCATTCCTTCAAAATCTATTAGTTGGCATTCTTTCTGTGAAGAATTTTCCTCTCCTATTTAATTTTTTGTCAGTATTAATAGGTTTTCTACTCACTGACTTATGATCCTGTACGCTCATTCACTTTTTGAAAAAAAAAAAAAGCTTTCTTTTGCATACCCAAATTGTCCTATATTTGGCCAGTGGGAGTCCCTTCAAACTAACTTCTTTTTTTCAAGTATCATGTCCCCTCATTCTTTGAGAATTTGCTTATTTCCTGCTACAGCCAGCCGTCAGAGGGTCCCCCTCTTCCTAAACCCCAGGCCTAGAGTCAGCCGTTGTTGACTAGAAGAATCGAGAGGTTTCTGGGAATGAAAACTAATCCCACAGTTTTGACATAAGGATTCAGTGAATTATCAGATACACATTTTTGTGTTTTTCTGGGGGTTGCAACTTGTCATGAGCAAGCACTACTTTATACACAGAGGAAAGGGCTACCATATTGTGCTGTGTATAGTGCCCACATTTTGGGGACACTAAGGACGTGCTCTACATGTGGGGATAATGGTTACATGCCGCAAATATAATGACCCCGTGTATAATGCGCACAAAACCGTGCACACGCATTGTACGTGGCGAAATACGGTGTTTAAAATGTGAAAGCACATCTTTGCACAGCAGAGGTACAGCTTTGCAAATCAGGAGAAAAGGGTGGACTGTTCCGTCAGCGATGGTGCCGTGGCTCTAACGCACACGACAAAGGGGAGGTTCTTAGTGGACTAAGAGTGAACAGTAAAAGGAAAACGGCAGGTGGAGAACAGGTGCAGACGCGTCGGAGGGGGTCAGGCGGTGTTAACGTATTAAACAGGCACACAGTGCCGCTCAGGTGGACACAGACCCTGGAGAAACTGCCTGCTACAGGCGTGGAGAAACGATCGGCGGCCCCCGAGGGGACAGCTGTGGGAGTGAAAGCAGCAGCACGCGTGTGTGCAAGCCCCTGCGTGTTGGCACAACGCTGCCAGTGATTTCAATGCCTGTCTCTTACTGAGCCGATAAACGGTGCTTTATTCCTACAAGGGAGAGCTGCAGAAAAATGGTGTAGAGAATGTATTTGATACTGAGGCAGGATAGTAAGAAGTTAGGGAAATTCCTCGGCAAAAGGAATGAGGGAAACAGACAAAATAACTAAACAAGGCCTAACAATTTGAGCAATTTACAGTCAGCTAGTGGATCACCCGTCTTCCTGAACCAAGGACACCCAGGAGCAAATGGTTTACACATCCCAGACTGTGCTGGGGCAGACCAGCCTGGGCCCCGGTTTCTCCTCAACGACACTCTTTAAAGATGGATCGCACTGACCAGAGAATAACCGGGACCCCTCTATACACTCATTGTGATGAATCAACATACTGAACGGCACACCTGGACAACTAATGAATATCCAGTTAGGACCCTCCCCTGAGACCTCCTCCCCCAGGCTTCCCACCCTCAGAAGAGGGATAAAAGCCTCAAGACAAAGGACCCAGACTGGGCTCTCCCTGTAGCACACCCTCGCTTTTTCTCCAACGTGAACTTTTCCCTTTCTTTCTTGTAAATTCCAAGGGTTCCCACGAGACTTGCAGCCGGGGGAGCAGTGGGCAGAAGCAGCTCATCCCGGGCTCACCCCCTGAATCTGTCTCCAAGGCCCCCTTCTCTCTGACTTCTCCATGAGCCAAAGCAGCCCACCTAGGCTCGTTTCTTCCCTGTAACACTTCGAGAGAGCCCAAGGGTTACCGAGCACCAGCTGGGGTCCTGCTACCTGCTGCCACCCTGTAGGCAAAATTCCAGAGGCAAAGGTTTGGTGATAAAGGAAAGCCGTTTTTATTTAAAAGCAGTCACTTAAGCCTATCAAGTCACAGTTCTAATCACTGAAACGTATCAATTAAGGCTAAACTCTAACTCCTGGGTTCTCTTAGCTTTTCCCTGTTAGTGTTAATTATTTTATTTTCATAGGGCTAGTTTACAAACTAAAACAGCATAAGATACAAAAGCTACACAACTTTGGAAGGATGGCAGGCATCTGCCTCAGAGCCTGTTCCCTCTGGAACGCCTGAAGCATTAACCTGCCACCTTCTGCCAGGCCAGCCCGACCCTAGGCTGTGCCCAGAGTTCCTTCCCAAACAGTTGGTTGGGACACGCAGGCATCCTTGAGGAAGAAGAGCCCAAGGGCCAGAGAGAGCCCACCCAGGGGCCAGAGAGCCCGTGAACCCGTGAGCCCGGGAGCCCATGAACCCATGAACCCTGGAGCCCGGGAGCCCGTGAGCCCGGGAGCCAGCCCTCTCTTTATCTCAGCAGTTCTTGGCCCAGGCTGCTTCCCTTGTGTGTTGCAACCCATCAAGACCTGGCAGACCCACTCTTGCCTCCAGGAGATGGAAGAAAATGCGCGGAGCCCCAGGGATGCTTGAGGTTTCTTTATGGGGGGGGTGGTGGGAGACCACACAAGCCACAAGCCACGTGCCTCCCTAGTGAAAAGCCCCTTCCTGTTTAAGTACTAGAGGGAACAAAGCCGGAAAACAGCCAAACTCTCACATAACAGACTACCTACATAACAGACTACGTAGTTCTGCAGTTGTGAGCTCACTTCGTGTTATGGGAACAGTTTATCCGACCCAGTCTCAAGGCTATGAGAACACTGGTTATCAGGCTCCTCCAAGTTTATGGGAACGCTGCTCCTCTTAATCACCTAGACACCTGGGCGAGGAAGTCAGACTGCCTCCACTTACCCTACCCCTTGGCCTCGCGAACTCCTCCTAGGGCGCCCCCCGACTCCTCCCCGGTGATCTGATCAGCTCGCTCGCAACACAAGCAGCCCAGCCTATGCTCTCTCCTGTTGCTTCTTCTACCCTAAACCCGTCCTTGTTTCACTGTGCCTGGCCTTAATAAACACACTCCCCAAATCGCCCGGACCGGTGCTGTGACACCTTTCCTGCAGAAGTCAAGAACCCACACACAACCAGCCCAGCCCCAGGCAGACCCCGAGGGTAACAACACTACAGGAAAGAAACACCGAGTTGCGGAAGCACATTAAGGTGCATTTTGTGGGGAAGTGTGGAATAAAATAGAGGGGTGCGGACAGGGGCCAGGCCTGCCCCTACACCAGCGTTCCAGGACCTGGCGACCAACCCCTCTGCCTGTTGGCGTGCAGGGCGCGGGTGCATAGGGTACCGGTGCAGCCCTCCCCCTACCAACCGGACACTGACGGGCCTCCCAGACTGCGCAGGCGCGGCCTGGCTCCGCGGGAGGGGCTGGACGGTCCGCGAAGCCGGGCCAAGCGACGGGCCGGGCGGGGCGGGGCCGGCTACGAAAGAGCGACGCGCGGACTGAGAGATCAAGGAGAGGGGCAGGGCGAGCACCAGAGGGTAGGGGCGGGGCGCGACGTGGGAGTAGTGCTCAAGGCGTTGGGCGGGGCTAGCACGGGAGGGGCGGGGCGGCCAAGGGGTGGAGCCTGGCGCCCTGGCTCTGCGGTCCAATCCCCGCCAGGTCCTCCCTGCGGGGCGGGACCACCGGGAAGGGCTTGCGCGGGCGCAGCCGGTCTTTGTGGGACGGAAGAACCCACAGTACGGCCGGCCTCCTGCCCAGGCGACTGTGGCCAGGATGGGCCGAAAGGTGACCGTGGCCACCTGCGCACTCAACCAGTGGGCCCTGGACTTCGAGGGCAATTTGCAAAGGATATTAAAGAGTGAGTCTGGGACAGTGGGCGGGGTGAGGGGCGGAGCGAAGGGCCAGACTGGCTTGCTTTTGACGCTCACTGCCTTGACCTGGAGAAGCTCGCGGAGTGGGTGTGGGGACAGGACAGATAATGGATAATGACCACGCTCGTGTACGTGCCCAGGCCCTCCTCGAAGGGTGGAGGGGACGTTTACAGTGCCTGGGGACACGTGGTGCGCATACCTGGTAAGAAACGCCAGGTCGTGGAGTGCAGATGAGGGGGTTGGTGCATACCTGTCCTCAGATATCTCCAGGGTCCCATGTGTCATATCTGAGTTAAGCTGCCCGTCCTCGGAGGTGTGTAAGGGGAGACGGTGGCCAATCACTGGAGAGGATGTTGTGAAATGTCCGACAGTGGGTGGTCTCTGGTGCCTGAGGACCTTCCTGCTGGCGGGCCGTGGGAGAAGCAGCCCCAAGAGTGGGGTGGAATAGAGGTGAGCCAGCAAGCTGAGAGGCCAGGTGTGGTCTTCATGTGGTGGGATCTCCAGAGAGTCATCGAGGGTGCTGGCTCACCATCGCGAGTAAACGCTTTCACCGCTGCTGCCTACCCGGGGCAGCCCTGCAGGGGTGGCCGCCCAGCGGGTCTCGTCCTCAGCAGCTCACTGCAGGCGGCTTGCCAAGAGCAGCAAAAACCGAAAGATTGTAGCGGCGACATCCTATCAGCCAGGCTCCTGGAACCTTCATCCTGTTTGTTTTGTTCAATACCAACGTGCTGTCATCCCGTCAGAACTCAGAGCAGACCTGGTTGGGGGAAGAGAGGTGTGCTCGGGTGGCTGCTCAGCCAGCCTCTCCCACGCTGCCCTTGGGGCGGCTGGCCCAACCCAGAGGTTCGCTGTGCCTGCCCCTCGAGGGTGCCTCCAAGCCCTGCCTTCCCCCGTGTGGCGCCTTCCGTATTTGCTTGTTAATGAGCTACCAGGGAGTGACTTCCTTCTCCCTCCGTGGCGCTGCGGTCAGCCCAGCTGTGCTGCCAGGTTTCGCTCCCTGCAGGGGTCACCAGCCCCCTGGGAGACGCCATCCTCTGTGGCATCAGGGCAGGGGGTCCCCGGACTGCTTTCCTGTGCTGTTCCCTCTATCGCCCCTTCTGCGGCAGAGCATGTATCTGCTTTCGAATGTGCGGTGGGTGCTGAAACGCCCCCCTCTCTCTGTACACATAGGCATCGAAATCGCCAAACAGAAGGGAGCAAAATACAGGCTTGGACCAGAACTGGAAATATGGTGAGAGCAGAACTCTGGAGCGCCCCAGGCTGGGCAGGGAGGTCTCTACATCAGCTCCCCTCAGCCCTCAAGGTGCGGAAGGAGGGGTGGCCCGGAGGAGACCCTCAGAAACCGGCGAGGGGCCTGTGCCCACCCACGGCTCAGGGGGCTGATTCTCCCCGCCTGGCCGGTAAAGGCAGGGCTGCTTCGCAGAACCAAAACCCGTCCCAGGGCGTCAGTGCCCTATTTGGCCGCAGACAGGTTGTGGTCGGTGGTCTCGGCCCCTTTCCATAAGTGAGCATGGTGACCACTGCGCTCTGCCGTCGTGCGCAGTCGGCGACTCCTTGGTTTTCTCCTAGCCCCTTCTGCAGAAATAACCGATGAGTTGCCACACTAAGCCTCCTACGCCCCAGGTTTCTTCCCGACTCTGGGTGCCCGCTGCCCCCTGGGCTTCCCTAGGCTCCCATTGGCCTCCGGGGTTGGGCCCAGCCACGGAGCCTTCACTCCTCCTTGTCTCTGGGCTTGCCGGTACCCTGGGGCCTTGTATCAGTTTCGGGTTGCCAAACAGCATTCCACAAGCTGGTGTTCTAAAACAGACAGGTTTATTCTCCCGCAGATCTTCCTCCCAAGGTTGTAGGGGAGGCTCCCGTGTCTTAATGTCCAATAAAACACACCATTTTCTGTTGCAGTGATTCCGACTCGGGCTGTAGGCTAGAGTCACGGAGCAGGGGGGCGGGGGGGGGGGTGCTTCCAGAAGGCGCCTTGCTGGGTCCCACCTGGCACATCTCACCAATTGGCCCCTGGGCCCTTTCCCCGCCCTTATTCAGAAATAGCCAATTAGTTGCCACACTGCCGCGTGTCCCTGGGGCCCACCTCCTGTCCCCTCCCTCCCTCCCTCTGCAGCGGCTATGGATGCTGGGATCACTATTACGAGTCGGACACCCTCTTGCATTCGCTCCAAGTGCTGGCTGCCCTCTTGGAGTCTCCAGTCACCCAGGACATCATCTGTGACGTGGGAATGTAAGTGCCCACCCGGGCGATGACAAGGAAGCTCAGAAAAGAGGGAAGATCCAGGGCACCGTAAGTCCAAGGCTGCCCCAGCTTCAGGGCGGCAGCCCCTGGAAGGACCCAGGAGGGGACGGACTCTGTCGGTTTAGGAGCTGTGTCCCATCTTGGAGTCTGCGCCTTGGCAGAACCTGCCACGCGTTTTTTAACTTGGGTTTGAGGAAGCTGCCCCGAGCCTCGGATTCTCTGCAAGGGCCCTCGAGCGCCCCAGATGGAAGCAGAGATCCGTGCCTTTGCTGACGGGCGCGCGCACGCCCCGCCCCTCTCTCCGCAGGCCCGTGATGCACCGGAACGTGCGCTACAACTGCAGGGTGATATTTCTCAACAGGTAGGCGGTCGCCAGGAATGCAGGGACCCGGGTGCTCTCCAGGCTCTGGGGGCTGTGATGTGGTCCCTGGGAGGTGTCTTCGGGGCGCCAGGCAGAAGTGACATTACTTCTCCTGGTCCCTGCCATGACCACGCGGGCACCTTTAAGGTGCTGGAAAGAGAGAGACCACAGGGTGGGGTTTGGCGACACGCGGCCCTGTTGCCGGGGTCCGTCGCGGGAGCGTCGGTTTCTACCCAGACCCGCGGAGTGATACCTGCCGGAGCTCATGGTCCACGTCAGGGCTGGGTGGGTCCGTGGGCTGCTCCCCGTTACCCGGAGTGACCATCTCAGGGACACTCTTGTCCCCTGCCTGTAGGAAGATCCTGCTCATCAGACCCAAGATGGCCTTGGCGAACGAAGGGAACTACCGCGAGCTGCGCTGGTTCACCCCGTGGTCCCGGAGCCGGTGAGTGCGGGCTCCTGAGGCACGGGAGCGCCCGGTGACTGCTCCTCGGGAGTTTGTGACGCATCGCGCGTGGGTGGCAGTGTGGTCCAGGTTGTGGGGGAGGGGCATGGCAAAGCCCCCGCCCCTGGCCCCTTACCTGTCACTGAGGTGTGGCTGTTGTGCGGCTGCTGATTAGATTGTAGACAATTCATCAGCGGCGCAGAACTCGGGCGTCCATCTGGGATCACTGCTCACCTCACTGGTACAGTGGCTGGCAGTGTTTTTCCGCTCCAGCCCTTCGTCCGTGGGGCAGTCTTTCTGCTGGCTGTCCCACCGTGGCCCTGGCCATCACCTGACTTCTGTCCATTTGTGACAACCCAGAATGCCTCCAGACATGGTCGCATGTCCCCGAGGGCACAATCATCTCTAGTGGAGAAGCCCTGCCCAGTGTTCTGTTATGGTCGGTCCTACTCATGTGTATCGTTGCTGCTGCTGTAAACGGAGGCTTTGTGTGATGTTGTTAAGCGGTTTGTAGTTGTAGGAAGGAAGCGGAATCCTGTGTGTCGCTTTTGTCACTAACCGGCCACCTTCGGGCATCCCCTTATCTGTCTAGTAGGCACTCTGCTGGTCTTGTACAACCGATTTCACTCCTCCTTTCCCACACGGACGCCTCTCGGCCTGCTTCCGTCACAGCTCCTGCTGGCCAGCATTTCTGCAACGAGCTCTGGAAACTTCCCAGAGCAAATGTCTTTGACGATGGGCGTCTGTGTTTTTCTCCTGACTTGACTTGGAAAGTTCCCTCTGTTTCTGCTTGGGTTCCAGATTTGGACCCATCTCGGCTCTTTTCACTTTGGGGTTTAAGGACGGGGCGTGGACGCTGAATGTATCACCTGTCATCTCAGCATCTGTTGGGATGGCTATAAAGTAACTCTTTGCGGTTCTAGAAAAAACTCCAGATGGACCTGGCAGATTAAACTCCGTTTCGGTTTGCTCATGTCTATTCCGGATTTTCCTCTTTTTCACCTCTGGGTGCCAGTATTGTGCTAGTTAAAAAAAAAATTTTTTTAATTGTTTTCCCTGCTCTGAACACTTTAAATATTATGGGAAT